>JBBMHQ010094984.1:0-10376 GCA_037834295.1 Postelsia palmaeformis | reverse complement strand
GACCTCCACGGCATACCATGGAACCCTAACCCTAACCCTAACCCCAACCCCAACACCTATCCCAAACTGGGAGCCGTGGACATTGGGGTGCCGGGTGCCGTGGGGGTTGCCATGACATTCCGTGGGTGACCATGGAGTACCATGGCGGTTGCTGCTGGAGTTGCCATGGCACCATCCGTGGCATACCACGGCGTGCCATGAAATAATGCTTTGCCACACCATGGGATACCGTGGGGATGCCATGGTATGCCACGAGTGTTACCATTGCCATGCCACGCAAAAAGTCAAATAGTGTAGATCCTGGCCCTGTGGGTCTCCGTGTGCCGTCTTGTTGCTGCCGCTCTTCGTGGCCGCCCCATCGCCTTGGCCCAATCCGCCCGCTCCTTTGCACGTGCTCTCGTTGCCACTCTCTTCCAGTCGGTTCCCCTTCTTCCCCATCCCAAAAAACAAAATGCTCCTCGCACTTGCGGTTCTGCTCTGGAGAAAACAAAAATTCTCGAGCAGGGGGAGTTTAATCCGTCTCTTCCCCGCACGTCGACGCTCTGTCCTCCTCCTGCTTGGGGCGTCGAATCCGGCCTCCTACCGGCGCAATAGACTGTGCCGTAGTTTGGTCTGTGGTGACGCCTGCCTCCGCGCACGGACATCCCGATTGAGCATTGCTGCTCTGCCGCAGCTGCCTAAAAAAAAACGCACGAATCGTTATTCCTTGTGCTTGACGCACCACGTACGACCCAACTCTACTGTCGCCTGAGCCTCGCGGCCACAGGCAGCAGCAAGAACGTATCATTCCTTGAGGGTGAGTCCGGCCTTACACCCGCCAGAAAGACCCACCCCACTCGCTACAAGCCTGATAGGGCATGCCTCACAGCATTCCTTGTCGAGGCAGCGAGGGAAACGGAGGTATAGTAGTAGCAGTATTGGTAGTATTAATAGTTTAGTATCTCCGAGGCACGCGATAAGGACAATGAATAGTACAGCAGTACCACAGTTGATATTTGCTGTAGTTGTTGACGGCTTCCTAGTCCGCCTACATAGCCTCAAGCTCACCAAGTCGGGCGTTTCCACGAAATACTGTCCACCTACATATCCTCAACGGTGTGCCAGCGGGGCTGAGGACACGTCTCCTCGTCTGGTCGCTTATTGCACGGTACAATGTGGCAATCCGTCGGCGAGTGTGCTCTGTTGTTTCCCTGTGCATATCTCTGTCCATATTGGTCTAGCCTTTCAGCAACGCCGGCGGCAATCAATCACCAATCACGCGTGCGTGCTGGCGGAGTGAGAGAGCCTCCACAGACGACCGGCAACTGTGGGTGCACGAAGAAAACGTTTTTTTTACGGGGCATGGTAGGCCTTTTCCTGTTGGCGAAGGGTGTATGCGTGGACCACGAAATTTAATGCGCACTCCTTTGTTCGATTGGCGAGCCAACACCTAAAGTTGTCAAACGCACGATGATATCACCTGCCCGGGGCCTAATTCGAGGGCGCTACTCGTACATATGAAACGTTATGTTTGAATGCCGGATGTGTACGTTATTCGCCCGCTTTTGGTGCCTCAGGGTCAACCCAAGTATATTGTCTTGTGAAAGAGCCCCGTGACCTTTCGTGGACATACACCATCTCTCTGCCCCCCACGGGTGTATAGACCTGGATTTTTCGAGGAAACGGAACAGCAGGAAGCAAGGACACCCTTTGTGACATGATATGGAGGCAGCTGAACGCCGGGGGCCGCGTGTGACTGACTGGGCGCAGCAAGGGCAGGGCTGTCGCAACTACCGCATCCTCACGTATCCTCTTCGGAGACTCGGTCAATGATACGACTCTGTCCGACGAGGCCGTTTGTCGATCAAATGACGACATGTTGATGGTTCGGAACGGCTCCCTGTCGAAGCTGTCTATTATCATGTTCAACGCCCCGGAGGCCTTCAAGTCCAAACTAGCAGCTATGTGCGACATAGCTTCGGGGAAGGGTGGGCCTAAACACGTGCGGGTCGAACATCAGGCTGATCTGGTGAGAAACTTACTTCTGTTGGGCGGTATGAAACGTGTTGGGGGTGTTCATCGCGAAGGTCGAGTGTCGAAGAGGGTTGCCGGATTGGGTGGCCTAGCAGGAGAGCTTCCAGGGGCGATGCTCGCGCTGGGTTTGAATGCGGCCAGGGAACACAAATTCAAAGCACTCAAGAAACACCGATATTGATGTTCAACATACACTGAATGTGTTTTTGTTTGCGGGGGAGACCGCTGTTTTTCGAATGGCAAAATACCGTCACAGCAGCAGCAGTATTGCAGTGCTGGTATGGCATGTTGACACAATGTGCGCGTAACGCTGTCGACCCTTTTTCACTGAGAAAACATGACGTCCCTCTGATAGTACGTACGTACATACACACCACGACCAGCTGCCCGAGCTTACAGGGGGGTTTCGCGCCGTGATCCTGATCACCGCACCGTGGTGTGGCGCAATGAGATGTCGTTCCTTGTAGAAGTGGAGAGGGGGGTTAGCTCTACTCTCCAAGTTTGGTTGCTGTGCGTAGTCCCTACTGTACCAAGTTTTTCGTGAATATAAGGATCGTTTGGGTTCGAACATTAGTTAGTAGCCGAATTGTTCCGTATGTACCCGGGCATAGCGGTACTTGTTAAGGAGTCGAGGGGGTCGCGAGATTGTCAGGCACCTCCCGCCCGTTCAAAGTGTTTGCAGTTGAATCATTGGGTGTGATGTGCCGGAGACGGAGATTATATGGACAGTTCAGGGCGGGTCTCGCCAGTGTACAATCATAGAGAAGTGTGTGAGAGGGGGGGTTGGGGTGCCGCCGCCGTAGTAGTATATCCTGTGAAACGGATTACCTTATCTGCCACAAGTGCCTCACCTAGCCATGACCAATATCCAACGTAGGCCCCGTTGGGTGCCCCTTAACTAAGCCGTCGCGGAGGTGTGAGGTATTATCCCCTCCCGTCAAAGTGTTCACAGTTTTTGTATTGGTACTGGTACTCCGTTGTGGTGTGTTCACATCTTGGGCGCCCACGTTAGGGACCCGACCGTTGAAAACGCTACTGGCACCTACGGCAATGCCTGCTTACATCGCTGAAGTTATTAGTTGTGTGCTATCAATAGGAGCTCGCTTTGTTTTGTGCCTTAAAAGTTGGTTTTACGAGTAAGTGCCTGCCTGGTATCGAGTGTACGCACTTGGTACAGTCGTCGTCCGTATTAAGTGTTCTGCATTTTGCTTGTGGTTTGCATATCTGAAGGTATCGTTTTCCTTGGAGAACTCTGTCGTCTGTCTGGTAACCCATGGTCATTGTTACGGCCATATACATATTGAAGTAGTTGGAGACGGCCGTTAGTGCTCGAGTAGATCGTTTACTTGTCACTACCACCAGCGCTGCTGGACGTTTAATCATCTGTAAGGGCGGAGGACGAGATGAGAGACTGTTGTTCTCCATCCGCCCGCGTATGCACATCTTCTTGCGGCGGCTCTGCCCTTCGCATTCGCGAGCTCTTCTTATGGCTGGCAGCGCAGCAGATGTTCGTAGCCTCAGGCAACGGTAGCCCAGACTGCATGGTAGTCTATGGATGGATGTTTTGAGTATTAATGTATTGTTGGCCTTCCACAGGGTAGGGGCAGCGGAGGATTGAGCTACGTGCGTCACCACTTACAACTTCAGCTGTCAAGAGTCACACAATTAGGAATGTACATCAACTCGTAATCACGTGTTGATCATGATTAATTTTTGGAAATTAATGTTGACCATTGATGTGACTCTAAGTTTTGTTGACTAAGGATTGATCACCTATTGATCATAAGTTAAATTATCACCATAATCATGATTTAGTTGATTAATGTCCAATAGGAACGGGGCGTTTATTTTTTTACCATTGAACAAGCGCACCTGCGGTGCAACCGAAAGGGGACCATGACAAGCACCGTAGAATAGGTGGTAAAAAAAGCGACGCTGAGGTTGGCGGAACGTTTCTCGGTGGTCTCATGCCGAAGGCGGCTGCGAGAAAGAGCGAGACCATGGATGACGCACAAGGTGGAGCTGCCGCTTTCCTGGCAAAACAGAAGCCGCGACAGCTAACTCCGTTTACAAGGGACGAAATCATGATTGAATGAGCGCTCTATAAGTCGAAAGAGGTTGCAGAGGGTGCGATCGAAGCCGCAGGCGGGCCCCTGGGGTGGTGACAAAAGACCTCGCGCATCTACCCCCATATTGCCATGCTAGCCCGCAAGTACCTTGCGGTTCAAGCGTCATCTGCCGCATCCGAGCGCGTCTTTTCCGTAGGCGGAATTCTTGCTGTTACCACGAAGCGCAAATGTCTGGGCGGGTAAAGGGTGGGGGATGCCGTGTCCCTTCATGAAACTATGAAGCACAAACTCTGGTCGAAGGTTCTGCTGTTAACAGTTGCTGTATTCTAAGTGGACTGCTACTTGCACTACTCAGTAAGTTGTAGGGTCCCGTCTGGCTACTGCTTGCAGCGCAGCGAAGGATGGCGGCAATCTAGCATGCATACTTTAGTAGATAGTATGGCGCATTTCGGTGTATCGTAATACCGCGAATAGTGGCAACATACCAAGGGGGGGTATATGTTATGAGGTGTGTGTGAGGTTTGGGCTTCGGTGCTTGAGACTCTCGGGATTCAGTGGAACAGAGCAGCAGCACTTATATTACATTGTAGATTAGGGCACACTCGAGAGAGCTTGTGGAGGGAGCGAAACCCGTGCATGAGCACAGCAGGGCCCCATTCGGGAATAAGCTGCCGCCGGAATCTATGAAAAGTCGTTGAAAAAGAGCAACATAATCAACCAATAGTCATATGGTCGAAATCACATCATCGCCGGGTTGATCGCGTTGGTTGTAATCAACTGATCATGATTAAAGCAATCCGAATTCGCCAAATTCATCAACAAACAAGTCAACTCCGAAAATGAGTTCATGTACATCCCTACACACAACCCACGCCAGGCAATGGTACCAACCGGTACGTAACTGTCATATAAAGATACCAAACGAACACCCTCCCTGGCTCTTTTCATAACAACAGCGACGAACCAACATCGTGGAGTGTCCGATAATGTTCACTTTTTCCCCCCTCTGGCGTCGCAAGATGGTTGGCTTCTTGACGCGGGACTCGCAACACTGAGGCGGCGTGCGGGGGCTTCGACGAACTCCACTGGAACACCATGTTCCTAGACCACCTTCGTCAGGGATTTTTGTACCAACAACATCGACTACGCACCCGGGCAAGACAGGATCGAGCACGAAATCATGCGCAGGTTCCGCCGCTCCATGATATTCGTCGCGACGACATGTATCAAACAGCAAGCAACGGTGTCAAGCGTCAAGCTCCAGAGCCTGTGAAGCCGTTCAAAGCAATCCAAGAGACTAACCACCACCCATACCGAAGAGGGAAAGCCCGAAAGGGCCACTTCGCCGTGATCCTAACGCGGCGGGTGGTAGGGTCACGGTTACGGAGTTTGTCGACCGCGACGCGGCAGTGCACATGGTCTGGCGCTGGCCAAGTACTCGGCGGACGGCTCGTCCGAGGAGGGATTTGGGGTGTTGCTGAAAGACCTTGCTCACGGCGTTGGGTCTGACCAAGAGAGCTAGGAGGAAGAGGGCAGAAAGGATGGGGGAGGGGATGACGAAAAAGACGAAGAAAAGGAACAGAGCGAAGAAGAGGATGGGGTCGACGATGCTGAACCCGTCGAGAGGGCGAACGGAAAATCCCGGGGCAAGAACACACGTACGTGTCGCTTTGGGTGTGGGGGTGGCGTCAACCGCACGAGCGAGTACCAGCGCTTGCATGCCAAAGGTGCGCCGAATGAAGCAGTAGACGTTTGTTTGCAGTGCAGTAGCTCGGGGAGATGATTTTCTCGACTTCCTTTGTGTGGCCCCGAATCGGAGTACATCCTGCAGCGAGAGCATGGCCTTGCGTATAAGCTTCTTGCCACTTTTGAGGTCGGCGCTGATACTCTACTGTATATACGTGGAATAAAAACATGAAACGATAACCATGCGTGCGGAAAAATGCGTGCGTACTTCCAGGGGAAACATCTTCTCGGGAACCGAGCTAAGAATGTGCAACATGAGAAACGTGCTTTAGCGCGCGTCCAGGACTAGAAAGCTAGCCTGAGCCTGATTTCTGGTTTCTCGTGAGAGGGCTGGTATATGCATGCCTCGATTTCCGGGTGGACATCGATCACGAGAGGGAGAAACTGATCAGGCTGTTTTCAAGCCCTACGAAGAGTGTGTACTACCTAATACTGGCAGTAGAATGCTCATGGAACCTAGGAACGTATCCTTATACTGTTTTCGTTTAGTTTTCGCCGCTTTAAGTGCCCATTCCTGCTGTGTACCCCACGCAAGACCGATCTTTGAAAAATGCTTCGCTGGTGCAGCGTAGCAAAGACTCCCATTGAAGATGATGATGATGTCCTCACATTAACTTACTTTCCTGAAACCCTGGCTGTGATTACAAAACAGGCTGTAACATAGTGCATCTCGATGGTGGAAGAAAACAAACAAGTACGAAATAGCGCGTACGGCAGTGTCATACAGTACCAGTCCGCAAGGGAAACGTTACTAACGAGCTGCGGTGTACCATCCCGGATCACTTGCAACCAAAGATACCGGTAACGTATCCATGGTACCATATATATGTACTCTCGAAAACAAGATCAGGAAAAGGGGGAAAAGAAAAACACGAAGAGGGAGCGGAAAAAAGGAAGAGGGTGGGGGCTACAGGGTGCAGATCGTGCGAAACCACTCAATCACCACGAAGGCTTATAACCTGCGAAAACAAACATTAGGGCAGTATATACTGCAGCCGCTCGGTCGAGTGGCTCTGAGCGGCCTAGAGCTAAGAACCCAAAAATACCACATACGGTGTGAACTACTTGTGGTTCAATATTATATTAGTTTGGGGAATATTAGTAGCGCATGGTATAAGTGTTGGCCGGACCGTTGCGCGAACAAAGTTCTTAGAAGTTCAGGTTTCGGGTTGGATGTTGAGCTCCTCATCACGTGAAGAGCTCAGAGAATTCTCAGCCGCCACCTACCTCTCTACCGTGTATTTTATTTGAAACCTGTGCCCTGCCCTCGCTGGTTGATGAAACGCGAAATACTCTTCTCCTCGTTATGTCACTCAAGCCTTTTTCAAGGCCTTCGATTCGCGTAATTTGTAAATATCTCTCGAAAGGATTCTCCCTCGTTGGCTCGTCTACCCTCTCGCCCAAGAAATGTGACACATGCATACCTGGTGTAGGCGTAAGACCTACAGCCTAACTGGGCTGTGCATCTCTTTCCCGCAACCTGTGTGTTGCGCCTACACAGTACGAGTAGATATCTACCTGCCGCAGAGGACACTGGGATAATTTGGACTCCCACTGTCCGTTCAGGTCGAGGCCTACAGTCTGCACTACACCCTCCCTAAATTCACACACTCACACCCTTCCCGCCACGGACAGCGACAAGTTCTGCGATATCGTGGAGACCATGGCCGTTGGAACAGCCACGCACAACAGCCATGCGAGCACCTAAATGGCAACAACGAGGAGCTAGTGAACGAGATCAATGGCACCCAAAGACACTTACTCGTCTGTATGAAGGTCTTGATCCGTTGGGCTGAAGGTAAAAGTTTAACATATCGCCTACCCAATCTAAGCCTCATAACACTCTCCCCCCCTGGAACGGACCGGATTTTGCGGGCCGACGAGTCACCACACGCGTTTCTAATTATGGGGATCCGGAAGCATTTTTCAGATTATTGACATGAGGAAACTCACTTTTCTTTAAAATGTGATCTCATGGTGGACGTGAGATTCGAACTCACGACCAACGGCCCATGATCTGCCGTCGTCGCCATTAGCGAAGATCTTAGTCCGTTGAGCTAAAGGTAAAAGGTTAACCTGTCGCCTACTCAATCTACTGTAAGCCCCATAACATCTGAACACAGCATACACCTATGTTGGGTGCTCGCACGATGTGTGGACAACCGACGTGAGGGCGAGCACAATGGCACTGCTGTGCGCACTCGGTTTTGAGCATGCGATATACAGAGCGAGATAACAGCGAAGAGTCTCCTATTTCGGGTAAGGCTCGCGGCTTATTGCCATGCCAACGTTGGCATAGATAGGCTGGGGGAGGCTATTGTATAAGATTACACCGTTTGTGTATGAGAGCCCAGTCGGCCACCACTCGTGAGGTACACGGTGCCCGGTGGAGTTCGTTCGCCTACTGCATAAAGTGGGCGCTCGAGCTCCGAACAGACGCTCGTTCCGAAGCAAAGGTGCTTCGAAATGTTGCCACGGCTCACGTCTTCATTTTCACTAGAAGGACGCTCATAATATGGGACACGTCGATCGGTGGTGCTCTAACGACCACCCATGGCCCCTCAATTATGCTCCCCTCGTGTCTCCATGACCACGCAATGCCTGGGCACTAAAGAGGCCAAGCCCTTCCTCCCGAACCCCGCTCTAGGGCGCTAGCGACCGGGGGGGGCTAGTAAATAGGACCTATCTTACAGAAAGAAACCTACCTGGTACCTGGTACATGTTTTGCCGATTTTACTAATAATATGTGGTCATATTTGCTACGTTCTACGGTAATAGCTCGCCCTCTCCAAGGGGTGAACGCCGACCATATGTTTCAACCTACTTTTGGTATACATCGATGGCCACGCTCTTCTGACAGGAATATAGGCTACGTGCACTTCAAGCTACTTTATGGTGCACGTCGATGGGCACGCTTTGTTTGCGTTGAAGAAACAAAAATGGGTTCTGAGTCTCCAGTCTCAAGCCTGGCGAAATGTACAGTATTGGGTTTTTTCAGTGGACAACCATATACTACTGCGCACATGTACGTACGTGAGTGGTTGAAGTGTGGCGATTATGCACTCGAAGTGCTCGAGAGAGCAGTGGTAATGAGGAGCTGGTTTTATTGGAAGAGTGAGCTCGACGAGACCAGGACACTTGCTGGACCACCCTCATAAAAGTAGGAGAAAAGCCTGTGACGTGATTCCATGTATAGCTTGACCTTGTCCGGATACCCTATACTTACGTGGTACTATTACATCTACTGTCGATAAGTATTTTTGACACGTGATTGTCAATCCTTCTGCTGTCGCCACATATCCCGTATCGGGCGACACCGAACAAGAATATACTCACAGACATCAGCATCTGTGATGTATTCTAACACGCCCCCTCGATGCAGACCTATGATTGCAAGCCAGGAAGAAGCCAACCGATGGAACACTTGGAAGAGGGTACTCAGACTCGAGCGTCGGCGGCGGCAAAGCATGCATACTGGTCCATGCATGATTGCTACTGTCGTCGTCTCATAATTGTCCCGTGCGGATGCGGCCCGAAGCAACGACCACGGCAATGACACTGCGAATCGAGTCGGCCTACTTTGAAGCCGGCGTAAAGGGGTATTGCAGTGGGATTGACACGGCACGAAATTGCGTGAAAATGGAAAAACCAAGTGGCTGAACTGTCAGGTACCTGATACTACGTATAGGTCAGGTGTCGGCTGAACAAGGTGGTGTGGAGTGCTATGCGTCATGCCCCACAACCCAACGTTTTACATGTAGGTCTGGTACTAAGACTTGGCTCATGGTGACTGTGTGCTTAGCTTTCTGTTAGGATGCGGCTAGAAAGGCCTTACTTGGGATAAAGAGACATGACGCTCGCCAATGAGCTATTTGTTCCACCCACCGGCTCTGTTGCATGCGCGCATGAAAAGCTCGTTCACACCTCGGACGGGCCGTCGATGCTCACCTCACGATCTAAAGTATACATGGCAAACCCACTATTCCCAATCTTGTACGATCAAAAGCTTATGTTGCCGGGTGCAACCCGTACAATTTAGATGGGCTGGCACACGCTTGCTGGGTTTCGCTTCGTGACTTGCATCTGTATCGTACAGGCCCTGCACAACCTCTCATCGTGGCAGGTGAGTCACTTTGAGATGGTCTTGATCATGGTGTGTCCGAGATGTGAG
The DNA here is from genome assembly GCA_037834295.1 of Postelsia palmaeformis. Lineage (NCBI taxonomy): Eukaryota > Phaeophyceae > Laminariales > Laminariaceae > Postelsia > Postelsia palmaeformis. Next base: position 377 of record JBBMHQ010094984.1, on the reverse strand, counting down.
CTCATTCGGGGATACTGGCCCGGGACTCAGGCTTCGAAAAAGGGTTGTTCGCCTAATCGCGGGGTATTCGAGCGGGGGATCAGATGGTTTTAAGGCACAAGGCACCCGAGGGGATTTTTTTACCTGGGGTAGGTCGTGCGTGCGTCAATGTGCGCAGCAGATATCGGCACGCGTCGCGGTACGGGGCTTTGGGTCGTTTAGAGAGGGAATGCATACGAGATAGGTCCTGTAGAGAGTGATATTCGATAGGACAGACAAACAGACAAACAAACAGACAGACAAACAGACAAACAAACAGACAAACAGGCAGACAGACAGACAGACAGACAGACAGACAGACAGACAGACAGACAGACAGACAGACAGACAGACAGACA
>JBBMHQ010094973.1:0-10377 GCA_037834295.1 Postelsia palmaeformis | reverse complement strand
GATGCCGTCCACGCAAAAAAGCAGTCCACATTCTTTTGAAGGCGCCTGTGTGTGGTGTCGTTCGCCTACGCGACGCAATGCTTGTTCATCTCGTTTCCCCCCCTCCCGTCGTATGCACCAGACGGACACTCCGATCTCAATTTGTGCATGTCCCTAATACTACGGTTCCCTTGCCCCTTAACCGGCCGCCGATCGGTCCTTCTATCACGCGATTCCTTTGGTTCCACTGCACCGCTGCGCTGCTGTAGTGTGCTGCACTGCACGGTAGGTACAGCACCGTGGGGTAACTAACTTTCCGCTGCTGCCATTCTGTTGTGTGTCGAATTTTTCCTGTGCGTGTGAGAAGGGACGAAGAAGATTCCAAGAACGCTCTTTTGGAGGTAAGGAGCGGCAGCGGCGGGGACGAGGCTGCCGCCTTCGCGAAGGAGTTGTTCGAGATGTACAGGCGTTTCGCAGAGCTCAAGGGGTGGAAGTTCGAGGAGCTGCACCGCAGCGTCATCGACGCAGGCGAGCATGGGCCAAAACTTTTGACGTTCGCTAGAAGCGCACACACCACTTTTTTCCAGTTGTTCGTACGTCTTTCATCCTCAGATGCCTGTGTCGAGGTGTCTGATCGACGACTCCTTCCTTTATACCGGTACCTGTTTTTAAACCGCCCGGTTGTATACCGAGTTTACAACTGACTGGGGATTGGTCCATTCGCCTGGTCCCCACCCAACTGGCGGTTTCGCGTGTAACGCCAAGAGTTGCCCACTTCGTGGGTGTTCCTTGTTGTGCTGGCAGGCGGGTACAGAGAGGCCGCGGCCTCGGTTCGCGGGGATGACGTCTACGGATCCCTGAAGCACGAGAACGGTGTACACCGGGTGAGCAGCGAGAGCGTAAGAGGCGGCTCCGATTCCTCCCTTTCGTGTCGCGCCTTGTCCAGATTTTCTTCGGACAAGTCGGGGCGCAAAATCGTTTGTTCGCTGTTCAAAATCTGGTGGGATTGTATCTATTCCAGCCCGCCGGAGGAGTATGATAGGGAATAAGCCAAAAATAGTTATACCTAGGCCCTATGAGCCATTTATAGGTGCACTGCGTATCGATATCAACCCGCCTTAGGATTGAAATAATATCATTCTGTGCTGCTTCGTCTACTGTTCCCGGCGATCTAGCCATGCGAGAGGGAATAGGCGGGTTTCGTGGAGATGTGGGCGGGTGTAGTGCATAACGAAGGGGGGAGGGGGGGTGGGGTAGCAGAGGGGAAGGATCGGGTTATGGCCACGCTCTCTTGACACCCGTGCTTATAATGATTTTATATTTTTTGGACACTCGTTTGGTATTATTGCGTTTGTCGGCTACGAATCCCTCGCAAAGCGCTAGTTCGTGCTAGTATCATATTCCTTTCTCGGGGCTCAAGATTTCTTTGGTTTCGGGAAGCGTTTGCCGTGAGGCCGTTCGTCTTCGCCAAACCTCTTTTTTCTCTCGCGAGGTTGCTTTTTCGATGTTGCTGCCGATCAGCCCCCACTCAACCTTTTGTACTGCTACTGTAGCTCGCGATGCTATCTAGTAGGACCCATCGTTGCATAGACGGCCCCCCTGCGTCCTCGTATAAGGATTATGCTATACAAGTAGCAGGCATCCTTCACAGTACGAAGGGTATACGATACAATCGTGCTGGTTTTTGACACATTTCGTGTCGAGTGACAACACTCCAAGTGGTTGTTCTAGGTCTCCTGTACGTAGATACTCAGTCCTCGGGAAGGCCTGAGCCCCAATTTTGTTAGTGCCCACTATTAATAACCCAGAAGAGGAATCGGCCGGTAGACCCAATCAAATCGGACTTTTTTTTTCACATAGTTTCCTCGACCGCACTGCCTGACGAAACCGGCCAGGATCTACTCACTCACAAATGCTTGTTGACGAATCCCGCGCAACAGCAGGAGCATGCAATCTCTGTGGTGCTCGCCCAATACTTTTGGATCATTCCGTACAGCAGCAGCAGCAGCAGCAGCAAGCATGATATTTTTTTAACGCGACGTGCAATGAGACGTGACACCGGCTGGGAACGCCACGACCGCCCATCTTAGTCCCTTTGACCCCACCCTTTTTCTGTCGGGGACGCAGGTTCAAAGGGTGCCGTCGAACTCGGCGCGTCTCCACACCAGCGCGGCGTCTGTGGTGGTTATGATGGAGGCCGAAGAGATCGACCTCAAGCTGGAGCAGCGGTGAGTTTCCACCTGTGCGTCACGCGCGCTCTCGGCCCGTCTGTCTACCCGTCTGTCTACCCGTCTGTCTACCCGTCTGTCTACCCGTCTGTCTGTCTGTCTGTCTGTCTGTCTGTCTGTCTGCTTCGTTTCCTCCTGAACCTGTAAAAAAACAAATACCAGTGTGAAAAATGGATTTTTTTTTTAATTGTAGTGGGGCATCTCTTGTTCCGTTGACAGCCACGACAATGCCAAGCCAACAGCCACATGAGGCGTAAGATGCAGATACGTAAATGTCTGGTTTCTGGAAATACGTATCCGGTGCTACGATGTACTAGGCTGTACGTAAATGTAAGAATCGTTGGGGTATCACTATTACGGAGGAATATAGTTAATAAGACCTACGGTCGATAGAAAAACCTATATATTTCCCTCTTTATAGTAACAATATTTGGTCCTGTTAACGATATTCCTCCGTAATATGAGCACCCGAACGGCCCTTAAGTCAAGCATACCTGGGCACGTATGATGTGAGGCAGAATGGGTTGGACGTATTTCGCGAGACATGAGGCATATTAACATGATAGTATTTGATACAGTAATGAAGACGTGCCGCTCTTTGCGGCGCTGTAGTACGACGTAAGACATACAATTCTGTCCGGACATGTGAAAATACCGTATGTTGTATACTATTCAAAGTATAAATGGCCAAAGCGGCAAAAGGCTCTTCGTATTGCCGGACTAGTGTTGGAGAGCGTTATCGAAAGTTTGATATATCAAAGTATCGAAGTTTCGACATATCGTATGTCGAAATATCGTGTTCGAACGTGTTCTGCCCTTCACCCCCCCCCTGGCATCCCCGCGATTTTGCGCAGATACTACACAAAAAGTTCCACGAATCAAATATCGAGACCGTATCGATTACTCAATTGTTTTTGCCGATCGATGTCGTATCGGACTCGATTATCGTTCGATATCCAACACTACTCCGAGCAGTAAGGCGTACATTGTACCGTACATTGTACCGTACATGATACCAGCAAGATCCGAAGCGCAGGACGCCAGGTACTTGATACAGCGAACGTACTTACAGACACCAGGTACTTAATACAGCAAACGTATTTACACACTGCTGTAGGCGCTTAACTTGGTTGGACCATTTTTGTCCGTGCGGAGCGCGGCGATGAGGCTACACACAGCCCAACGACCTAGCCCATTGGGCCGTAGTAGCGGGGAACCTGACTACTTTTTTTTCGTTTTGGCGTGAAGGAGGTGGCCCGTTGGCGTTGAGACGAGATTGTTCGTTTTATTTCTCATGTTTATGTGACCGAGTCTTGCGGGAACCGGTTAGTCACAGCATCTCGAATTCGGCTTTGTTGTCGAAGGTCTCGAGCACGCGAGCAAAAGTACCGTTCGGTTGTCGCTTGCTGCCGATATTTTGGTTGCGGTTCGGTTGGTCTAGCCGTTAGAAGCGTTCATTGTACACCCGAGTGATTCTGAATGAGGTTGCCGGCATCGCACCGAAATGGCGTCGATCACGTGGGCGAAGCGTGTGCGCGTCAGAATGTGCAGCTGTTCGTGCGTGTGTCTCTCGCGTGTTCAGCTTCGTGTTCGTATGCGTCGTCCATGTGTGTTGCCTGGTTGTGCCGATTTATCAAGTGTACGCGTGTGGTTGCGCGCGATTATGTTCTAAGAGTGTTCGAGTGTATGTGTGTGCGCGTGCGTGCATGTGTCCATATCGCCCGTTCCCTTCGGCTACGCTTTGACCGTCACCGTGTCATTTTCCCGGTCGCACCACAACTGCCGGCGATGCGTGTGACGCTGCTTCTACTGCTGCTGTTTTTCCTGTTGCTGTTGCTGTTGCTGCTGCTGCTGCATCTGCTGCTGTTTCTGCTTCTGCTTCTGCTACTGTTTCCGCTTCTGCTTCTGCTGCTGTTTCTGCTGTTGTTCCTGCTGCCGCTTCTGTTGCTTTTGCTGCTACTGCTACTGCTACCGGTGTGACCCTGGGGTGCTGGCGCCCCCCCTTCAGCGACCTCCGGTTCGACGTTTTCCGTGCGAGCGGCGCTGGTGGGCAGCACGTCAACACCACGGAGAGCGCCGTGCGTGTCACGCACGTGCCCACAGGCATCACCGCGTCCATTCAGGTGCACGGTCGACATCGACAACCAACTGCTGTCCTGTTGGCCCGCACCGGAGTAGTGTTGAGGCGTACTGGCATCGTGTATGTAGTGCTTTTCCCGAATAACGTGATTCGCGGGAGGGGCACACGGTGTAGCGCTATGCTGTGCTATGCTGCCTCGGTCATGACCAACTTGTAGTCGCAAAGTGTGCTTGCAAGACACGCGATGGAGGCAATGGGCAGCACAGGCGGTGCAATGCACTTCGTGTGCTGGGTTGTGGGTGGTGCCGGAGACCGCCTGTTTAAAGAGCCACGAATGGGTGCGCAGCTCGAGGTGTCGCCATTTTTAGATGCAATCTAGCCGTTCAGACATGCACCAAAATGTGCCCATGATGCTGTTGGTAGCTTGCCTGCAAGATGCTGGGCGTTTCATGTACCGAGAAGCCTGGCAGTGATGAGGTGGGGGAAATACCGTGCGTGCGGTAAATGAGCCGCTGCCGGTACAGGTGTTGTCGTGCTGACAAGCAGCTATTGGTAATGGTAGAATCGACCAATGACAGCGACGAGTTGTTGCAGGTACGGAAGGTTGGCTAGTTGCGTGGGTGCCGACCGAGGTGGGTCAGCTAGTCAGCATACGTAGTCGATCATTTTTTCGGTTCGGTTCGGTTGGGTTCGGTTCGGTTTGGTTGGGTTCGGTTCGGTTCGGTTCGGTTCGGTTCGGTTCGATTTGGTTCGGTTCGGTTCGGTTCAGTTCGGTTCGGTTCGGTTCGATTCGGTTCGGTTCAGTTCAGTTCGGTTTGGTTCGGTTCGGTTCGGTCCGGTTCGGTCTGGTTGGGTTCCATTCGGTTCCGGTTCGGCTTGGTTCGGTTCAGCTTATGTAGGTTCAGTATAGTTCGGTTCCGTCCGGTTTGACTCGGTTCGGGTCGGCGCGGCTCGGTTCAGTACATGACAAGACAGGACGGGACGAGACGATACATTTAAGGAAGGCTGCCGTTGGCATCTTGGTGTCTTCTCTGTTGAGATACATACTAATCCGCCCGCTGTCACGCCACCCTGCGCGTCTCCTCGCTCGCACCCCCGCCCCGCCACGCCACGTTTCAGGACGAGCGCACGCAGCACACCAATAGGGAGAAGGCCCTCAAGGTCTTGCGATCAAGGTGCCACCCGACAGCCGCGCGCGTTTTGCCACAAACGCAGAGGGTGGACATCTCCTCTTTTTTTGCGTGTTGTGGACACAGACCCCATGCTGCGGTAGGGATTTTACTTGATATTGGTGTAGCCCAAAGATCTACCACTGATGGGGCGCTTCTTAACCTTTTTAATACTGCAGTCCCGTTTTGCGGACGGACTATCTATAACTTAAGTGATGTCTCCCCAAAACGGAACTGCGGCCCCAAAAGAGTTAGCCGAGGAGCCACCCAAAATCGTGGGGTCCGATACATACTTCCAAGTAAATTTTCAACATTATTCGTTAGAGACCTAAGTCAATGGGAGTGTGTATCGAGCTTAGCGTGTGCCCTAGTAGTTTGCTTTATCATATCAGTCGGATATTGGAGCTCCTAAAATGGGGAAGTCTCGGGAAAAATGGACCGCACCCTATCGTGCACGGATCCATAACATGCAGTTCCTGAGGCGTGTTGCTGGAGCTCTAGAGCACAAGTACTCACCCGTGCTCTGCTGTGCACCTCTCGGTGTCGTTGTTACGGTAATTCGTCGTTGGTGTGATACCCACCTGGTGCAAACTCGAGCCGCGCCATTATTGGTCGGCGTTCATTCAATCTCCGCTCTGCAATCCAAACTCGCCATTGGACGACCGGGACGTGAAATGCTACGCTTTATGGTCGTCTTGAACGAGCTTCGCCTCACTACCATGCATGCATCCGGTTGCGTCCTTCGTCCTCCGGCTTGACTGTTTCGCTCATCGCTTATTTCCTCAGGGTTTTCGAGGTCAAGCACCAGGAGCGCGCACGAGAGGAGGCAGCCGTGCGAGCCTCCGCGGTCGGCACCGGAGACCGTTCCGAGAGGATACGCACGTACAATTTTCCCCAGGTGAGCTCAACTACAGTAGAGAAAGTTCATTGGGGCCTGCATGAGCCTCTTGTGACGGGAAATAAGAGGTTGTGTGTGCGTCCTCGTTTTTGCTCCTATGAGGCCTGTAACCGATGCCCCCCATCCCCCCCTCGCTAATCCCACCCCCGCGCGGCTCCTCGCCCTTCCCGACCATGGTTGCATTTTGTTGGAAACAGGACCGTATTACCGACCCCCGCGCGAACGTTTCCCGGCATGGATGGGAGGCGATGATGCGGGGCGAGCTTCTCGACACGTTCCTCGACGCTCTCAGACAAAGGAGCCGGACTGAGCAGCTTAAGCTCGCCGGTCTCGGCGACACCCCGAACTGAATCCGTACCGGTAGCCACGACGTAACCATCGTTGGTCACAATTAACGCTAAAGTAAAAGTAGAGATGGCATCATGCCCAAGTGAGTCGGGTACTGTTAGCAGAGGCGGTCTAGACTAGACGTTTAGTTTAGGGCACAACGTCCATTCTTGAGGGTTTGTTTTTGGCACGCGAAAATCAACGAACGAACGACGGGCGGCGCCGGCGTTTCTTCTGTCCTTTTCTTGGAATCATTCAAGAGTCGGATACATACTCGTACGACTGTGATAGGCGAGACGGTTAACGGTTCATGTTCCTCTTTTTTTCTCACGGGGATGCGCAAGTTATGCGCACAGGTGTTTGCTGGGGAGGGAATGCAAGGCGGCCAGAATTACCGCGGCTTTGTTTACAAGGCGTTCTACGATAGAGGTTCACGCCTAATTTTCTGAGGCTCCTCACTTGGGGAGCTCCATGCCTCACCTGAAAACTGATTTCAGCAAAAATTAAGTTGCATCCCGATGAATAATCCTTTCGCCCAAGTATTCAAAATCGTTTTTTTTTAAACAAGGTTGGCATTCCGACGATTCTGGGTTAAGATGGCCCGGTCATTGAGAAACAAAACGCGGAAAAGTGCCACATCTATCGTACAACGCGTCTTACGTACGTACAGGGCGACGAGAAGAGCAAAGCGCCAATTGCGCGAAGCAGCATATGGGATAACACGCATCCGACCCGTGGGCACTCCTGTTGCACTGTTACACGTAGCACAAGAAACAACGAGAAGTGCGGACAAATCATCGTATCCTTGAAGATTGAAGGGCGGCGGCGCAGGATGCCTAGTATTCACACCGTCCAAACGCGCTCTTTTGCTGCAACCAATCAATGTTCTTGGATTGCAAGGTTGTATTTTCAAGCGTGCACTACGGCGCAACGCCCAAGGGCTTGCTCGCGATCCAACCGACTTAGAGCGAAGGCGCGCGGCACAGGAGCGTCCGACATTACGTTAAAAAAAAAGCGCTCGTGAGCGGGTACGGCTCGCCGTAGCCGGACAACCGTTCCGTCACGAAAAAACATCTGCTTGACTTTCGATGCACCACAAAAACACGAGAACATGGAAACAATCCTGCTGCAGGAAAATCGACAGCGTACTGCATTATTTCTAGCACAGCAGTACGAGTAGTTTGCAGCGCGCTTCCTCTCAGGGTATTAAGCTCTAACATAAATTGCGCGCAAACGTGCCGATACTATCTACCAACATTACGAACTTCAGCGGGGCTTTTGCCAGCCACGCCCATCTACTAAATACAACTTTCCTCCCCTTTCCACCAGGCAGAAAACGAGGACAAACAGACCCCTGATGCCGGCCGGCCTTCCAACATGGACTGAAAAAAACTAAACACTATGGAATGTCCTACTGCATCGCAAATTCGTCGCAGTGATCAGCATTACGAAACCGCCTTTCTAGTCACACCAGCGCCTGGTGACTCGGTCGCTGGACATCCAACACCTCTGAGTCTTGCCCGGCAACGCTTTTCCGTTTGGGACCCCGGCCCCTCGCGCCCTCCTCCTCGGCACTACCGGCGCCTACCCCGCTACCCAAACCCCACCCCCGCCTCCTGTGCAGGTTCGCCTCCCCAGTACGCAACGGGGGCGGCCTACTCTTGCCCGTGAGCGGCAGCGGGACCATGTCCACGACAGAGCGATTGATGGTAGAGCCCTGCGACCGCGTGGGCAAGTCGCCACCACTGCTGCCGCCGCCATCTATGACATCGTTCCCACAGTTGCAGCACCGGCTACACCCGCTATCTACGACCCCTGGCGTGCCCCCACGCCTACCCACCCCCGCGCCTCCTCCTCCTCCTCCTCCTCCGCACTCGCAGGTGCACCCGCAGCTACTGTCTTTGATGTCGCTGCCGCTGCTCGCCGCGGCCGCGTCATCGCTGCTGCTTCCTCCTCGGCAGTTGTCGTCGCGGCACAGGAGGGAGCGCAGCGCGCAGCGTCCGAAGAACGGGCTGGACTCGTCCTCCTCGTCTTCGTCGTCCCAGTCGCTGTCCGAGTCGTCCGAGTCGTCGTCCAGCTCGAACCAACGACGAGCGCCGATGCCGCCACCGCCACCGTGGTCCGCACCGACGCCGTTACGACCGCCGACTCCGCTACCGTCCTCGTCGATGCTCTCCTCACCCTCGGCGCTGGGCAATGGCCCGACGGCTTGCACGGTGTCGCGCCCGTACTCGCCTACGAGAGAAAGAGAAAGAGAAAGAGAAAGAGAGCGAGAGGTACACCTAAGTAACGAAGAAAATATAGCTATATACCATGGTACCACGTACCAGTATAGAAATACGTGTAGAGGGAGAAATAGAGCAACATCGAGATGAAAAAGCGAGAGTCAGGAAAAAGAATTAACGAAGGAAACGCGAGGATAAAAAATACGCAGACATGTGGAAACAAACAAAAAAAAAAACGAGAGAGAAACAAGGCCGGCAAAGCACCGACAACAGCGTGAAAAAAGGCGAGCGTCGTAGCGGTTTAGACAACAACTGTTGCGCGCGACTTCGTGGCGGAGGGAAGATAAACAATACGGCCCGAGCCCTCTGGCGCCCTCGATAGGCAAAGCAAGGCGCTTACCCTACCCTTCTTGGGCTACAAAATCACTCGCTCAGCGGCCGACGGAAAATCAGACGCGCCTGGAGACCGCAACATATCGCAACACCCGCCTCTGCGCAGCAGCAGCAACACCCGGGTGGGGCCGCACAACCTACGCACCATCATAAACGCTGTCCCACTTCTTGCTGCGCCGGGTGGAGCAAGCGCCGTACACGGCGACGGCCAGGCATGTGGTCCCCACCGCCATGAGGATCATGACGAGGTCGGACGCGATGCCCTTCACGTTTAGAGGGGGAAGCTCGTACGTGCCCGGCGAGACGTCGATCGACGATGGTATGAGCTTGCGGGTCCACGTGCCGTGCGTGCGGAAGGAGCTCGTGTCCGACCCCGCCTGCGTATTAATTTATTTTTAGCCGAACGAGACGAGGGAACCAGGGCCGGCAAGGCAGGGCATCAGGTAATATATATCACCGAAAACAAGAGCAAAAAAACACCCCACAAAACACAAAAAACGAAAGAAAATAAAAACAAAAGCAAAAGTCGAAAACATAAAAAGGCAACCACAGGAGCACTTCAAAAATCAAGAGGCAGGCCAAACGCAGCGACGCCATCCACCACCACCACCGAGACAGTCAACTGTGAGTTCGAACTTCGAGCATACAAACCAATGCACCACCGCTGCGCGACAGTAACCACTTTTCCAATTTCAAGAGGCATCGATAACGAGTGGGGCCGGGTCGGCCAAGACGGGCGGGAGGGGCACACGTATACAGAGGAGCCTATTTTGCCCACTTCACTTGATGCCTCTCAAGAACATAAAAATTTCGTGGAACAGTACAGTATCAGCATCCGTGCTCTTGAGCGATGAAAACAGCGAAAAAAAACGATCACGCAACGCGTGTAGGGTAAAAGGGGCGGGGCGCTACCTGGAGAAGAAGCTGCTCTCTGAGATTTTCGATTGTTTGGTCGGACCCACTTTTCCCGGGAGCGATAATGAACCGCACCTGGCGTAGCACACATAAAAGGTGCAGAGGACAGAAGGGAATACAGAGTTACGTCAAGAAAACGGTGGGGGGGGGGGGGAGGTACTCG
>JBBMHQ010094972.1:0-22872 GCA_037834295.1 Postelsia palmaeformis | reverse complement strand
TCGACAAATCCAGCGCCGACTGCAGCTACCGGAGCGCCAACGACGACACCAAGCTCAACGAAAGGGCCTGCCACTTTGAGCCCGACACCGGCATTTGCGATAACGATGGGTGAGTGCATCCATGTTTGGGGCATCAATCATCCAAAAACAAACAATGTGGTTGCATTTTGACAATGCTCACACAGCAGTCATCACCAGGTGATTGTTCACGTTGGGTATCAAAAATAGACCAGTCCGGACTGAACAACCGTTTACTTTACGACGACTGATCGTAACTTTCGAACCTGCAGACGCAGCAAACGCTTCACTTGACATGCTTCCAGCGCAGACGTCCAAAACATTTTTACGGTACATAGACTCAGTCATATATTCTCTGGGTGGTTGAACGAACTACTCACGAATCTTGAAGCTGTTATGGTGGGAACGCAAAAATCTTCGTCCGATGCAATGAGCGATACGTAATGGCTTAGCGCTTACCAAACCGTATTTCGCTTTTTCGACAAATCCAGCGCCGACAGCAGCTACTGGAGCGCCAACGACGACATCAAGCCCAAGTGAAGGGTCTGCCTATCTAAGCCCGACACCGGCAACAGCGACAACCATGGGTAGGTGCAGCCATATGAACACAAAAAGGGAAGTTGCATCTCGGCAACGCCCACACGGGTATTACGAGGTTTTTTTTCACGTTGAATATCGAACGGAAGCCAGTCAGGACTGAAGAAGTGTTTGTTGTATGACGACCGATCTTGACTTTCAAACCTGCAGACGCAGCACACGCTTCACTCGACTTGCTACCAACGCTGCCGTCAAACTCTTCTTTCGGTACATAATGTCAATCATAGATACTCTGGTGGGTTCAACGGAGTCCTCACGAACCTTATAGCTGTCTTGATAGATTCGAAATAATCACCGTTCGATGCCATGAGCGATAGCTCATGGCTTAGCGTTCACTAAGTTGCCTTCCGCTTTTCCGACGAATACAGCGCCGACGGCAGCTACCGGAGCGTTAACGACGACATCACGCCCAACAGAAAGGCCTACCACGTTAAGCCCGACATCGGCAACAACGGCAACCATGGGTGAGTGTATCCATCTGTTTAGGGGCGTCAATCATGTACACACAAAAGGGCAGTCATATTTCGACAACGCCCACAAAGCGGTCACTATCAGGTGGTTGTTCACGTTGAATATCGAACGAAGGCTACCCAGGCCGGAAGAAGCGTTTACTGTACGACGATCGATCCTAACTTTCGAACCTGCAGACGCAGCAAACGCTTTACTTGGCATGCGTCCAGCGCGGCCGTCAAAATCAGCCGTCGGTACATGAAATATGTTGTAGACACTCGGGGTGGTTGAACGAAGTACTCACAAACCTTGTAGTTATCATGGTGGAATCTGCACGATCCCCGTTCGATGTAATCAGCGATAACTTATGGCTCAGCGTGCATTTAATTTTCTTCCGCTCTTTCGACAGATCCAGCGCCGATGGCAGCTTCTGGAGAGTCAAAGACGACACCAAGCCCAACGGAAGGGCCTACCACTGTGAGCCCGACACCGGCAACAGCGATAACCATGGGTAAGTGCAGCAACAAACATATGGAACAAAGGAGTTCGAGCATTTCGATAACGCCGACACAGTCATTACCAAGTAATGGTTCACGTTGAATACCGAATGGAGACTAGTCCGGACTGAAGAAGCGTTTGCTGTACGACGGCCGATCGTAACTTTCAAACCTGCAGACGCAGCAAAGGCTTCACTCGATATGCTACCAGCGCCGCCGTCCAATTCAGCCGTCGGTGCAAAAAGTCAATCGTGGATACTCTGGTCGGTTGAACGAAGTAGTCACGCACCTTGACATCATGGGCGACATCCGGAGTTGACCGTCATAGGCTGCTCCACGCTAAAGCCGAAAAAATTCGAAAGCTTTTGGGCCGTTCCAAAACGCCCAGAAACGACGTCTGAAAAACATATTAAAAAAACAAGTTCTCCATCGCTTCGAACGTTTTTTTCTGCCGCGTTCCCGAACTTTCGTTTTCTTGCCCCCTCGGACATCGACGTAGCTTGGTTGATTTAGGGGGGTAGGGACACCCAGAGAGTAAGTCACATCAAAACTGGTTGTCGGATCGGTCCTGCAATAAGTGCCAATCTTGGTGGGCTGGAGGCCACCATCTGGAGACCCGGCGAATGCGGACAGGCTGTATCTTAACATTGACATACAATACATACGCTCTGATCAAAGGTGCGTATTCCCCACCCCAAAAATACCCTCACCCGATTTTTCCAGTCGATCTGACCTCTTTTTACAAGCGGGGATGTTGAACGACCATCACCGGGGTTTTACATGTCGAAAATTTCTTTGCTGAAAAGGGGACAATAAGTTGAAACCGAGTCGAAAACACTTTGAACACAAAAAATGTAGTTCACACACCCGGAGAAGTATGTGATAATTGTTTCAGACATTAGCCGGGTCTGCTTCATCACCACCCCTCCCCTAAGAAAACACCATGACGGTCAAGCGCGGATGGCGCCTATGGTGGAATCGCAACAATATCCGTCCGATGCTATCAGCGATAACTACTGGCTCAGGGTTCAATAAATTGTCTCCCGCTTTTTGGACAAATTCAGCGCCGACGGCAGCTACTGGAGCGCCAGCGACGACACCAGGCTCAACGGAAGGGTCAATCACTTTGAGCCCGACACCGGCATCAGCGACAACCATAGGTACGTGCAGTCATCTGTCTGGCGCATCAATCATATGACACAAAATATTTTTTGCATTTCGAGAACGCCGACACAGTCATAACAAGGTGGTTGTTCACGTTGAATTTCGATAGGCGACCAGTCCGGACTGAAGCGGCGTTTTCTGTTCGACGACCGATCCTAACTTTCTAACATGCAGGCGCATCAAACGCTTCACCCGACATCCTTCTAGCTTTCCCGTCGATTTCAGCCGTCGGTTGGAACGTCAACCATAGACACTTCAATCCGTTGAACGACGTCCTCGCGAGCCTAGGGTTATTGCCAAATATTTCATGCTACCCGTCTGATGCAATCTGCGGTAAACACAAGCTCAAAGGTTCACAAACCTGTCATTCGCCCTGTTGACAAATACAGGGCCGACGGCAGCTACTGGGGCGCCAACTACGGCACCAAGCCCAACGGAAAAGCCTACCACTTTGAGACCGACACAGGCAACGACGACAACCATGGGTGAATACAGCCATCTGTTAGGAAAACCAATCATAAATATTATTTCGTGGCTCTGCATGTGTATCATACAGAAATGGGTGGTTATTCACGTTGTATGTTGAACACATGCGCGTGCAGAGTAACGTAGCGTAATCCATCCGACAATCGATTGCTACGCTCACACCTCCCATCCTAAACCGAAGCTCAGCTCGACATGCGTACTGCGTAGCCATCAAGGTCGGCCGTGAATGAAACTTCCGAGATACTCGAGCGTTTCGAACGAGGTCCTTACGAAACAAATGTTGTCGCCAGATGATTCGCAGTATCCGTTTGGTGATATATGCGGTAAACACTGGCTCGTTGTTATATTGTGTTCATCCGCCCGGTTGACTAATCCAGCGCCGACGGCAGCCACTGAAGCACCAACTACTGGTATGACATCAAGCCCAACGAAAGGGCCTATCTCGCTGAGCCTGACATCGGCACCAGCGGCATTCATGGGTAAGTCCAGCCACCTGTTTGGAGCACCAATCAGATATTTGAAGTTGGTGTAATGCATGCCACACTGAAACGAGGGATTGGTCTCATTGAGTATTGAACACAAGCCAGTCAGGTATCGAAACGCATTCACAAGACGACGATCGGTCGTTACGCGGAACAAGGAATCTTTTGCGAGCGCTCCACTCGACATGCTATCAAGGCTCTGAGTTTATCCGTCTCAAACCTTTCCAACCAGAGGTGCTTGAGTACATTGAATAAAACCCTTGTGAATGTATTGCCAGTGACAATTCCAGAAGTTCAACATTTCCTGTTTAATGGAATGGGCGGTACACACGGGTTCAGCGTTCACACAATCATCGTACCCCTGTTGACATATCCAGCGCCGACGGCAGCTACTGGGGCGCCCGCTACGACGCCACGCCCAATGAAAGGGCCTACCACTCTGAGCCCGACACAGTCACCGGCGACAACCATGGGTGAGTGCAGCCATCTGTTTGCAGCACCAACCAGACATTTTGTTTTGTGCTATTGCATGTGTACAACACAGAAATGAGTGATTGTACACGTTGAATATGGATCACAGGCGCGTGCGGGCTAGCGTAGCGCTTACCATTCGACCATCGATCGCTGCGTTTTCAATTCACAGCACAAGCTCCACTGAACATGCAATCTGCGTTGCCGTCAAACTTAGTCTTGCATAAAAACATCAATCATAGAAACTCGAGTGTTTCGTACGAAGTCTTTTCGAAGCCAGTGTTGTTTCCAGATGATTGGCATTATCCGTTAGATGCAACCTGCGGTAAACACTGGCTCAGCGTTCACAAAAATGGCATCCGCTTTGTTGCCGAACTCAAGCGCCAACGGCAGCCACTGGGACGTCAACTCCGACATCAAGCACAAGGGGAAGACCTACCACTCTGAGCTCGACACAGGCACCGGCGACAACCATGGGTTAGTTAAGAGATCTGTTTAGAGCACATATCATATCCAAAAAGTTGGCGATGTCATGTCGATATCCCACACACTGGTGACTAATATCGACGTAAGATAAGTATTGTGTAATGTAGCTTTTGCATCACGACGGTCGATCGTTTGACTCACACCCACCATTCCCAGCAGAAGCTTACCTCGACCCGCTACCCGCACAACTCCGTTCAATGCACACGTCGATCAAAACTTCAGTAATTGAAACTCAACTTCTATGACGGAAGTCCTCTATAAACAAGTGTAAAAGCCAGATTCCATATATTATGCGATTGATGCAATCTGCGATGATCACTGCCTTGACGTTCGAACAATTATCATTGGCCCTCCTGATAAATCCAGCGCCCGAAGCAACTACTGATCCACCTACAAGAACACCAAGCCCAATAGAAGCGCCTACCACTTTGAGCCCGACAACTCTAACAGCGACAACCATGGGTGATTTAAGCCATCTGCTCGGAGCAACCATCGGATATGTAGAGTGGGTGATTGCACGTCGTGACCGACGAAACAGTGAGATGCTCGGTATTCGTCCAGGTTGAACTTTGAACGAAGGCGCTTCTGGTCTCACGAAGCTTCCACTATACGACGATCGATCGCTACGATCGCATCTGCCACTCACAGGATAGCTCCACTCAACATGTAACCTGCGAACTTGTCTTTTTCAGCCGTCGATGAAAACCTTCAACCACAGATACTCGAGTGTGTTAAACTGAGTCCTTATAATAAAAGTATTGTCACCAGATGTTTCGCATTATCCGTTTAATTCAATCTGCGGTAAACTCTGTCTCAGAGGTCCACAAACATATCATTCGCCCTGTTGCCACATCCAGCGCCGAGGGAAGCTACTGGGACGCCAACTACAACACCACACCCAACGGAAGGGCCTATCACTCTGAGCCCGACATGGGCACCAGCGACAACCATCGGTGGGTGCAGCCATTCGTTTGCAGCACCAATCTTATTTTTTTTGTGGTGCATGTGTACAACACAGAAATGGGCGATTGTACCCGTTAAATTTAGATCACAGGTGCGTGCAGACGAACGTAACGTTGAATTTCCGACAAGCGTTTGCTACGTCCACAATTCACAGCACGAACACCACTGAACATGCAATCGGTGTAGTCGTAAAATTCAATCTTCAATGGAGAGTTCGAGATACTCGAGCGTTTCGAACGAGGTCCATACAAAACAAACGTTGTCGCCAGATTACTCACAGTATTCGTTTGATGATATATGCGGTGAACCACTGGCTCGTTGTTTACTGTGTTCATCCGGCCGGTTGACTAACCCAGCGCCGACGGCAGCCACTGAAGCACCTACTATTGGTATGACACCAAGCCCAACGAAAGGGCCTATCACGCTGAGCCCGACATCGGCACCAACGACATTCATGGGTAAGTCCAGCCACCCGTTTGGAGCACCAATCAGATATTTGAAGTTGGTGTAATGCATGCCACACTGAAACGAGTGATTGATCACATTGTAATATTGGACACAAGCCAGTCCCGTATCAAAACATATCCACAGATCGACGATCGGTCGTTACGCAGGACAAGAAATCTTTCGCGAGCGCTCCACTCGACATGCTATCATGGCTTTGAGTTCATCCGTCTCAAATCTTTCCGACCAGAGGTGCTTGAGTACATTGAACAAAATATCTTGCGAAGGTATTACCAGTTACAATGCCAGAAGTTCAACATTTCCTGTTGGATGTTATCGACGGTAAACACGGGTTCATCGTTCACACGATCATCGTACCCCTGTTGACATATCCAGCGCCGACGGCAGGTACTGGGGCGCCCGCTACGACGCCACGCCCAACGAAAAGGCCTACCACTGTCATCCCGACACAGTCATCAGCGACAACCATGGGTGAGTGTAGCCATCTGTATGCAGGACCAGTCCAAAGTATGTTTTCGTGGTATTGCATGTGTACAACACAGAAATGAGTGATTGTTCACTTCGAATATTGAACACAGGCGCGTGCGGACTAGCGTAGCGCTTACCACCCGACGATCAATCGCTATGCTCACACCTACAATTCGCAGCATGAACACCTTCCATACAAAACAAATGTTGTCGCCAGATGACTCGCAGTATCCGTTTAATGTCATCTGCGGTCAACCACTGGCTCGATGTTGAATTGTTTCCATCCGCCTGGTTGACTAATCCAGCGCCGACGGCAGCCACTGAAGCACCAACCACTGGTATGACATCAATTCTAACGGAAAGGCCTATCACGCTGAGCCCGACATCGGCACCAGCGACAACCGTGGGTAAGTCCAGCCACCTGCCACCTGTTTGGAGCACCAATCAGATGTTTGAAGTTGGTGTAATGCATGTCACACTGAAACGAGTGATTGATCACGTTGAATATTCAGCACAGGCCAGTCCCGCTCAAAGTGTACCCACAGGACGACGATCGGTCGTTACGCGGAACAAGGAATCTTCTGCGAGCGCTCCACTTGACATGGTATCAAGGCTTTGAGTTCATCCGTCTCAAATATTTCCAACCAGAGGTGCTTGAGTACATTGAATAAAATATCTTGCGAATGTATCACCAGTTGCAATCCCAGAAGTTCAACATTTCCTGTTTTATGTGATCGGCAGTAAACACGGGTTCAGCGTTCACACAATCATCATACCCCTGTTGCCACATCCAGCGCCGACGGCAGCTACCGGGGCGCCCGCTACGACGCCACGCCCAACGAAAAGGCCTACCACTCTGAGCCCGACACAGTCATCAGAGACAACCATGGGTGAGTGCAATCATCTGTTTGCAGCATCAATCAGAAATTTTGGTTCGTGGTATTGCATGTGCACAACACAGAAATGAGAGATTGTACACGTTGAAAATTGAAGACAGGCGCGTGCGGGCTAGCGTAGCGCTTACCATTCGACAATCGATCGCTGCGTTTTCAATTCCCAACACAAGCTCCACTAAGCATGCAATCGGCGTGGCCGTCAAATTCAGTGTAAAATTTCCAGGTAATCGAGTGTTATGAACAAGGTCCATACAAAACAAGTGTTGCTGACAGGTGATTCTCATTATCCGTAGATGCCATTTGCGGTAAACCCACGGTTCAGCGTTCATGACGTTGTCATTCCCTCTGTTGACACATTCAGCGATAACGGCAGCTTCTGGGGCGCCAATTACGACAAAAAACCCAACGTAAGGGCCTACCACTGTGGCCCGATACAGTCACCAGCGACAATCATGGGTTAGTTCAGGCATCTGTTTGGAGCACAAATCATATCCGAATCGTTGGCGATGTCATGTCGATAACCCACAAACAGGGGGCTGAGTTTGCACTTGGGTATGTACTCTGTAATGTGACTTTTGCGCCACGACGATCGATTATTCGACTGACACCCACCATTCCCAGCTGGAGCTTACCTCGAACCTCTACCAGCGCAACTCTCTCGGATGCACCCATCTACTGACGCTTCAATCATGGGTACTCAACTGTTATGACGGAAGTTCTTCATAAACAAGTGTGTAGAAGCCAGATACCTAATATTACGTATTTGACGCAATCTGCGGTCACGGTCTTGACTTTTGAACAAACATCATTCGTCCTGCTTATATATCCAGCGCCCAGCACAGCTACTGAAGCGCCTACGGGGACATCAAACCCAACGGAAACGCACACCACTCTAAGCCGAACACCTTCAACAGCGTCAACCATGGGTTTGTTAAGCCATCTGTTTGGAGCACCAGTCGGATATATAGAGTTGGTGGTTGCATGTCGATAACGACGAAACAGTGAGATACTCGGCGAATGTTCCCGTTGAAATAGGAACGAAGACACTTCTGGGCTCACGGAGCTTCTACCATACGACGATCGATCGCTACGCTTACGCCAACAATTCCCAGCACAAGTTCTCCTCGACAGGCAGCCTTCGTAGCCGTCGAACTCAGCCGTCGACTGAAACGTCAATACTAGACACTCCAGTCCGTTGAACGACGTCTTAGTGAAACCAGTGTTGTTGCCAGATTTTTCATATTATCCGTAAGCACTGGCTCAGAGGTTTGCAAACGTATCATTCGCCCTGTCGACGAATCCAGGGCCGACGGCAGCTACTGGGGCATCAACTCCGACATCAAACCTAACGGAAGGGCCGAACACTCTGCGCCCGACACGGACACCAGTGATACCCATGGATTATTCAGGCATATGTTTGGAGCACAAATCATATACAAAACGTTGGCGATATCGTGTCGGTATCCCGCAGACAGATGACTGATATTGCACGCAGTCACGGTGTGTGTAACGTAGCTTTCGCAAAACGACGATCGATCGTTTGACTCACACACACTATTCCTAGCCGGAGCATCCCTCAACCCTCTACCGGCGCAACTTTGTCCGATGCACTCGTCGATTAAAACCTCTATCATGGATACTCACTTTCTATGACGGAAGTCCTCCATAAACAAGTGTAACAGCCAGATACCTAATAATATGCGTTTGACGCAATCTGCGGTAATCACTGCCTTGATATTTGAAAAAACATCATTCGCCCTGCTCGTAAATCCAGCGCCGACGTCGGCCACTGGAGCGCTAACAACGACACTAAGCCCGACGGAAACGCCCACCACTCTAAGCCCGGCACCTCCATCAGCGACAACCATAGGTTAGTTAAACCATCTATTTGGAGCTCCAATCGGATATATAGAGTTGGTGACTGCATGTTGATAACGACGAAACAGTGAGATACTCGGTGAATGATCCCGTTGAAAAAAGAACAAAGGCACTTCCGGGTTATCGAAGCTTCTACCATTCGACGATCGATCGCTTCGCTCACATCTACAAATCCGAGCACAAGTTATCCTCGATAGGCAACCTTCGTAGCCGTCGAATTCAGCTAAGGATGGGAATCTCGGCCCTAGACACCCCAGTCCGTTGAGCGACGTCCTTGAGAAACTAGGGATGTTGCCAGATCTTTCATACTACCCGTCTGATATAATCTGGGGTAAACGCTGGCTCAAAGGTTTGCAAACGTATCATTCGCTCTGTTGACATATCTAGCGCCAACAACGGCACGACGCCCAATGAAAGGCCTACCACTCTGAGCCCGACACGGGCACCAGTGACAACCATGGGTTAGTGCAACCATCTGTTTAAAGCACCAAGCAGTAGAATAAGTTTTCGTGGTCTTGGATATGCATAACTTAGAAATGGGTGGTTGTTCACCTTGTTTATTGAACACAGGCGCGTGAGGACTAACGTAGCGTTTACCATCCGTCGATCAAAAGCTACGCTCACACCTATCTTTCCTAACAGAAGCTTCACTCAACATGCATACTGCCTAGCCGTCAAATTAAGCCGTCAGTTGAAACTTCAACCATACATACTCGAGTACGTCGAACGATGTCCTTACAAAACTAGTATTGCTGTCAGGTGATTCAAACTGTCCGCTTGATGCCATCTGCGGCAAGGTTTAGCTCATCGTTATGCGTTTTACGTCCGCCCTGTTGACAAATCCAGCACCGACGGGAGCTACTGAAGCGCCAGCTACGACACCAAACTCAACAGAAGGGCCTATCACGCTAAGCCGGACATCAGCACCAGCGACAACCATGGGTAAACTTAGCCACCTGTTTGGAGCACCAATCAGATATTTGAAGTTCGTGTATTGCATGTCGAGAACACTAAAACAAGTGATCACCATGAATATTGAACTCAGGCCAGTTCCGTCTCCAAGCGTATTCACAAAACAACGATCGGCCGTTACGCAAAACAAAAGATTTTCTGCGGGAACTCCACCCGACATGCTACTAGGCAAGCCTTCGAATTCATGCGTCTATAATATTTTCAATCAAAGACACTCGAGTTGATTGCACAAAGTCCTTGCGAAGCTATAGCAAGCTACTATGGCAGATGTTCCACATTTTCCGTCTGATGTAATCTGCGATAAACACAGGCTCAGCGTTCATACAATTATCATACCCCTGTTGACATATCCAGCGCCGACAGCAGCTACTGTGACGCCAACTACGACATCAAGCCTTACGGAAAGGCCTACCACTCTCAGCTCGACACCTCCGACAACGACAACCATGGGTTAGTTAAGCCATCTGTTTCGGGCACCAGTCGGATATATAGAGTTGGCGATTGCATGTCGATAACGCCCAAACAGTAGAATACTAGGTGATTGGTCATGTTTGAATAGGAACGAAGGCACTTTCGAGCTAACGAAGCTTCTACCATACGACGATCAACCGCTACGCTCCCACCTACCATTCACAGAACAAACTCCACTCAACATGCAACCTGCATAGCCGTCGAAATCAGCCGTCAATTCGAAATTCAACCATACGTACTCGAGTGTGTAGAACGACGTCCTTACAATATAAGTGTTGATACCAGATGCTTCAAATTATCCGTTTGACGCAGTCTGCGATAAACACTGGCTCAGCGTTCACAAAATTATCATCCGCCGTGTTGCCAAATCCAGCGCCGACGGCAGCTTCTGGGGCGCCAACTACAATATTGAGCTCAACAGAAGGGCCAACCACTCTGAGCCCGACACAGACACCAGTGATAACCATGGGTTAGTGCAGACATTCGTTTGGAGCACCAACCAGGAATATGTTTTCATCGTCTTGCATGTGTACAACACATACACGGGTGGTCGTACACGTTGAATATCGAACACAGGCCCGTGCGGACTCACGCAGGGGTTGCCATTCGACAATCGATCGGTGCGCTCTTCCCTACCAATCCCAGCAGAAGCTCCGCTCGACACGCAACTCTGTAGATGAATAATCCAGCCGTCGGTTCGAGCTTCAACCAAAGGTGTTCGAGTCCGTGTTACGATGTCCTTCCAAAGCTTCTCACATTGCAAGATGCTTCACAGTACCCGAATAATGCAATCTGCGGTAAGCACTGACGTGTCTATTTTTTTCATCGGCCCTGTTGACAAATCCGGTGCCGACGGCAGCTACTGGGGCGCCAACTGCGACACCAAGCCCAACGAAAGGGCCTACCACGCTTAGCCCAATATTGGCACCAGCGACAACCATGGGTAAGTGCCAGTCAGGCATATCAAGTTGGTATATTGCATGTCGATAACACCGAAGCGGGTGTATGTTCATTTTGAATAGAGAACACAAACCAGTCCCGTCTAAAAGAGTTTTAATAGTACGACGATCGATCGTCACGTTGAAACCTACAATCCTCTATGAAAGCTCAACTCGGCCAGCTACCAGCGTTGCCGTCGAATTTAGCCGTCCAAACTCTGTTTAACCAAAGATACTCAAGTCCACTAAAAAAGTTATCTCGGAGCTGTCAATTGTTACAATGACAGATGTTTCACTTTTATCCGTTCAATGTTATCTCCGTTCAATAATGGCTCACCGTTCATGCTAATGTTATCGGCCCTGTTGACGAAGCCAGCGCCAACGTCAGCTACTGGGGCGCCAATGGCGATACCGGCAACAGCGACAACTTTTGGTCAGTTCAGCCATATATTCGGAGCATCGAGCACATATTCAAAGTTAACGATTGCGTGTGCACAACACGGAAAGGGGTGATTGTCTACAATAAGTATCGAAAGCAGGTACATACGAAGTAACGTAGCTTATGCGTAAAGACGATCGATTGTTTGGCTCACACCTACCATTCACGGGAGAAGCTCACCTCGGCACGCTACCTGCGCAACTGTCCAGTGCAGTTCTCGATTTTAACTTACCCAATTCCTATGAGGGAGGTTCTCGCTGGACAAGTGTAACAGCCAGATTTTTCATATCACGCGTTCAATGCAATCTGCGGTAACCATCGTCTTTGCGTTGAAACACTTATCACCCACCCTGCTGATAAATCCAGCGCCGGCGTCGGCTACTGGAGCGCTTACTAGGGCACCAAGCCCAACGGAAACGCCTACAACTCTGAGCCCGACACCGCCAACAGCGACAACTACAGGTTAGTTGAGCCATCTACTTGCCATCTATTTGGAGCACCAATCGGACATAAAAAGTCGGTTGCTGCATGTCGATAACGCTGAAACAGTCGATACTAGGTGATCGTTTATTTTCGATACCGCACGAAGGCACGCCCGGACTAATGTAGCTTTTACCATACGGCGATCGTTCGTTTGGCTCACACCTACCATTCCCAGCACAAGCTTTACTCCACATGAAACCTGCGTAGCCGTCCGATTCAGCCATCAGTGAAAATTTAAACCATAGAATTCTCGAGTGTGTTGAAGGAAATCCTTAGAAAACTAGTGTTGTCGCCCTGTTGACCAATCCAACGCCAATGGCAGCAACTGGGGCGCTAACTACGACACCGAGCCCAACAGAAGGGCCTACCACTCTGAGCCCGACACGGACACTAGCGACAACCATGGGTTTGTGCAGCCATCGGTTTGAAGCACCAATCACAAGTATTAACTTGCGGTTATGCATGTGTATAACAAAGAAGTCGGTGATTGTACTCGCTGGCTGCTGAACACAGGCACGTACGGACTAACGTGGCGTTTACCATCCAACCATCGATCGTCACACTCAAACCTGACATTCTCAGCAGAAGCTCCACTCGACATGGTACCTCCATAGTCTTCAAATTCAGCTGCCGATGAAAACTTCAACCATAGATGTTCGGCTTCGTTGGAGAACATCCTCACGAAACTATAACCATTGGCTGATGCTTCACATTTTCCGTTTAACGCATTCTGCGGTAAACACTGGCTCAGCGTCCATGATATTTTCATCCGCCCTGTTGACAAATCCAGCGCCGACGTCAGCTACTGGGGCATCAACTACTACCACAAAGCCAACGGGGGGGCCCACCACGCTGAGCCCGATATCGGCACCAGCGACAACCATTGGTTAGTTCAGCCACCTGCTCAGAGAGCCAATCATGAAAATAAAGTCGGTGTATCGTACGTTGATAACAGTCGAAACGGGAAATTGTTCACATTGAATATTGAATACAGGCCAGGCCCGTCTTAATATGCTTCGATCGTTACGCTCAAATCTACAACCCCTTGCGGAAGCTCCATTGTCATGCTACCAGCGTAACCGTCGAACTAAGCCGTCGGAAATCTCTCAACCAAGCATTTTTAAGTCCGTTGAACGAAGTCCTTGCGGAGCTAAACAAACGTAACAATGCCCTATGTTTCACATTTTCCGCTCGATGCGATTTGCGGTGAACACTGACTCAGCGTTCACGCAATTATCATCCGCCCTGTTGACGAATCCAGCGCCGACGGCAGCTACTGGAGCGCCAACTTCGACATCAAGCCCAAGGAAGGAGCCTGCTACTCTGAACTCGACATCGGCACCCGCGACGACCATGAGTTAGTGCAGCTTTGTGTTTGAAGTCCTTGTCCGATGTATCCGATTGGTGTATTGCATGTCGATAAAACTGACACGGGTGATTATTTACGTTAGACACTGAACGCAGGTACGAACGGACTGAAGAAGCATTTACCATACGACCATCGATCGTTATTCTCAAACCTACAATCTCCAGCCGGAGTTCCACTCGACATGCCACTTGCGTTGCCGTCGAATAGAACCTTCAAACACAAATAATCAAGTCCGCTGAATGAAGTCCTCACAGCACAAGTTACAATGCGACATGCTTCGCACTAAATGGTCCATGCAATCTGCGGTAAACGATGCCTCAGCGTCAATACAACTATCCTCTACCCTGTTCAATAATCCAACGCCGACTACAGCTAGTAGTAGAGCGCCAACAGCGACATCCAGCCCAATAGAAGAGCCGATCACTCTGAGCCCGACACAGGCACGAGCGACGATCATGGGATAGTGCACCCAGTTGTTTGGAGCACCTGTCTGTTATATGAAGTTGGTGTATTGCATGTCGATGACACCGAAACGGGTGATTGTTCAAATTGAATATTAAACACAGACCAGTCCGGACTAAAGAAGCTTTCACCATACGACGGTCGATTGTTAAGCCCAAACTCACAATTCCAAGCAGAAGCTCTAGTCGGCATGCTACTCGCGTAGCCGTCGAACTCAGCCGTTGAATACCATTTGAATTTTAGATACTCGAGTCCGCCAAACACAATCCTCACGCAGTTAGTTCCAATGCCGTGTTTTTAGTATTGTTGATTTGGTGTGATCTGCGATGAAAACCCCCTCAGCGTTTATACAATTATCCCCCGGCCTGTTGCCAAATCCAGCGCCGACGTCAGCGACTGGAGCGCTAACTACGGCACCAAGTCCAACGGAAAGTCCTGCCACTCTGAGCCCGACAACCAATGGTGAGGTCGGCCATGTCGTTTGAGCACCTATCATATATATAAGATAGATTTATTGCACACCTTTACAGGTGATTGTTCATGTTCGATAACAAACTCCGGCCAGCCCGGACTATTGTGGCTTCTACCGATCATTATTACGCTCAAGCCTTCAATTCCCAGCAGAAGCTCCACTCGACATGCTACCAGCGGCGCCGTCGAATTCATCCGTCGGGGTATTCGTTGATCATAGGTACTCGGGTCTATTCGACGAAGTCCTTCCAAAACTCATTGAAGTACCAGATGCTTCATATCATCGGCTTGATACAATCTGTGGTGAAAACACTGTCTCAGCGTTTATACAGTTATCATCCGCCCGGTTGACAATCTAGCGCCAATGGCAGCCACTGGAGCGTCAACTACGATACCGAGCATATCAAAAGTGCCTACCACTCTTAGCCCGACACCAGCAACAGCGACAACAGTGGGTGAATCCAGTCATCTGTTAAGAGCACCAATCAGCGATATGAATTTTGATACTCAATATCGATAACACTGAAACAGTGGATACTGGGTGGTTGTCACGTTGAATACTGGATGCAGGCCAGGCCGGACTAAAGAATATTGTACGGCAATCGAGCGTCACACTCAGATCTTCAATTACCAGCAGGAGCTCTTCTCTACATTATACCTGCGCAGCCGTCGATCTCCACCGTCGATTTCATTTTTATACATAGATTTACGGGTCCGTTGAACGAAGTCCTTACTCAATAAGTTACAATGCTAGATGCTTCACATGATCCGTTCGATGCAATCCGCTAAAACCGTTATACAAATATCGTTCGCCCTGTTGACAAATCCAGCACCGACGACAGCTACTGGAGCTCCAACCACGACACCAAGCCCAACAAAAGCGTGAACCACCCAGAGCCTGACACAGATACGGACAGCGTTTGCCATAGTGTCAGATATCGTACCGAAACTTTCGACATATCGTTCGATACATAAAATATGCTATCGAATCGAAACAGTGCGGTGTTTCGATCTTTTTTTTAGAATTCGATCGAAGAAAACGATGCGATAAACCGATAAAAAGACGAACGCCTCCAGTGTGACGGAGGGCACGTCAACACACAGCACTGTACCCTGGCATACGGGTGTAATATCGAGTCATGCCCGAACCATCCTCAAATTACTTCGCTGAAGTGCTCAGTGCCAGGTGTATGTGCGTGACAAGAAAACGAGGACTAAGAAAGGAACACAGAGATTGATGAGAAAATAGGAAATTCGGGAGCCTTTTTACGAGAATTAGTGGAAATCTTGCCTCCGTTCTAAAATAAGAATTACAGCCTGGTCCAATTTTAATGTTTATTATTACGTCTCCTGCCTATACTGTACTTTGATTCTAGTGAAATCGTCACCCATTCAGATGAACTCAAATTTGGCACAAAATGAGGAGTCAGGATGAGGTGGAATCAAGCAAAAAAATGAACGCTCGAGTGGACCACGTTGTTGAAGGATAGCTCCTCTGCCAGAGCAGGGCAGTAGGCATAGGAAAATACAGATCTTCCCACCCACCCTACAGGCTTAATATTAATAGTATTTTTCTGCAAGATCGTTTAAATCCCAGGGATTGGCGCCGCGCTGGGAATGCACTCAGCGCGGAGTTTATCCCAGGCGAGGCCCCCGTGCTTCGGGCAGGAGGCCTCGTCCAATCCGATACTCACATTGAATGATCAGCGGCAGCGTGAAAGAACACTGTAGTAAAACTACTCCTGATGCGGTGGCGTTGTACGTACCGGTATATATACGAAGTATATATATAGAGATATACAATATATATATATAATATTGCTGTATGTCCATAGAGTTTCACAAACAGCTGAGCTATACGCATATTACATACATACATACCTGGTACGTACCTGGTATATATGCTGTTCAGGATGCCTATACGAAAACGAGCAAGAATAATGGCGGGCTAAGATCAACAAGATATTGTTGAATTCGGGGATTCGATACTCCATACTCAAATAAGTATACAACGCATCCATTTTCAATGCAGAAACCCATCCCGGTCCATCTATTCTGTTTCTTGCTGAGTGTTTGTATTTGGGGAACAAATGAAACATGACCTTACTACGATGGGTGGGTAACGGTCTCATCATATGTATGTGTAACAAGGTACACGCTGTGGGGTGAAGAGAGGAAATACGGCTACAGAGGGACCAAGACGATGTGGGAAGACCCTTCTTGGTACGAACTCAATCTTAAGATCAGGGGTCGGGACACTTTGTATCCCTGGACAAGTATGCCTGTCAAGCCGATACTCGTTGGTACTCGCGGTTGCTGTTTGCTTAGAGACAGAAGAAGAGCAGCTATATTCCTTTCGCACACTCGAAGACTGGGAGCCAAGCTTGTGCCTCGCTGGGAAACCCCCATGTTTCCCATCTAAGAGACGCCTCCCAAGCAATACACATGCGATCCCAGAGTCTAAACTCATGTGATTCCCGGGCTTCCAGCCTCATTCGAAGCAGCACCATAACACTAGCCCGCTCTGTCGAGCCGTATGTACAGAATTGTGGGAACTCATGGAAAACCCGATTCCACAAGGTAGATCACGGAACACGAGTGGAAGATGCAGCTCCTCAAAACTCACTCCCACACCTCTGAACGGCAAGGTAGGTCAACAGGAGATAGAAAGGAAGGTCGAGCCTTGAGAGGCAGGAATGAATCGCCAATCACAGCCATCGCCACACAACCCGCAACGTGGGTAGGGCGCAGTACCATAACATTTGGCAGTATTGAGCAGCTGCATCGTACAACCGTCTGGCGGGTCTTTTGCTGAAAAAACTCGGCTATTAATTAGAACAGTGAACTAATGTCATTTGACGCTTTTTCAATAATTTGATAGGAGAAAACTTGGCTCGTGCAGCAGCAGGTATCAGGATGGTAGGTGCACGGAGGTGGCAGAAGTCACGGAGGAATCAGGAAAGGGCGGGTAGAAGTGATTGCAGTGATATTCTCAAGGGGGTGTACGCTCAGTTTTCGTCTATAGTTTCGAAGTATTCAGGTCTGACTGGTCGTTTTCGAAGTCATGGAATTTTGAAGTTTCTTAAATAGTTGTGTGGATGGTGTGGTTAGACCAAGCACTACTATACACCGTCAAGTACGACATGCCAGGTATCTTTGGGCAGTGCCGACGTTTGGTACCACTACCACCGCAGATGGAGCAGTAGCAGCGTATTTTTGACCATGTTTTTGGTGATGTCTCACCTGCTGTAGACCCTGTTAAGGCAGTGGAGAGACATAAGCTGGCAAGAGGCAGACGAATATCGATGATGCATAGGACACGCTGCGTGCAGTTTATGGTCTTTCTGTTACTGCTAACAAATCGCATCCGATAAAAAACGCACGCTTCGACAGCTGCCGCGGTCTTTGACCTCCGACCTGTTTGTTGTGGAGCATAAGGGAAGAACGCTATGTATGGTGTTGGTCTACCCGATCTCTAGTTATGTTCACCAAGAATGATAGTTACCAGGTATCTATACATATGTGTGTGTAGAGAACAATCAGACGGTTGACATCGGAACAACTTTTTCTGGAGGAGTACAAAAATAGGACGCCCCCCCGGGACACGACGAGAGCACGGCCGGGGCTATCCCTGGCAGAGACGAGGCGGGACGAGCAAGGGAACAGTACAGAGGGCACCGATTGGTAGACCTCATTGCCAGCTGGCTCTTAAAACAACTACAAAAATGGATCTGGAAATTAATTTCGATCTCTCGCACCCGACCCCAATCGACTTGATATCTATACGAGCTGGGCCAGCCAGTGGAAAAATTGGCGGACACTCCGAGGGCTGTATCTCGTGAGCCACTACTGCGAATTAGAAGTTTAAGTTTGAAGACACTAACTCCGACTGAGCACTCATGTGCCAAACATATAGGAAATAACGTGCTTATTAGTCGACTCGATCTCGACAAGATATTGGCGGGAATTGAGGACTATTAACACCAATTTCTCAGTATGAAATTCTTGCTAAAGTCGTCTATTCCGATCAGGGCGACAACGGAAAGCGAGCCCTTTTTTTTCAGACGAGATACGGTCGCTCGTTGAAAAAATATTAAATATGTCAGCCTTGCCTTTTAGCGGATTTCCGTAAGATCACAACTACTTTGGGTAATTTTTTGAAGGGGTCTCAGAGCTGGCCGAAAACGGCGATTTACTCGACGGGAGTGTCAAAAACACCGGTAGGCTCTTCAGGATGCTCCCCTTAGGTTTCCGAGAGCTCGCTCGAGCACTTTTCTGTTTCTTCAGAGTCGTAGTTGGACTATTCGTCTTTTTTTCCAGGTCTGAGGACATCCTTATTTTTTTATCAAAAGTCTTCCACCATCCAAAATTTCTGGCACTACGAATAGTTTTTACCAACAGCCTTAACAGGTAGTGCTGAGCCTAAAAAAAAACACTTTTTCGGTTGTTTCAAAAATAAACTTGGCCTCCGGAGAAACGAAAGCTTGTTCCCGATAGCTCTCAAAATACTATATCAAGAATTTTGAGGAGTCTATCAGTGTATTTGGTTTTCGCGCCGCGTAAAATGCGTGTATTCGGCTGAAAACCTCAGTTCTGGAGCTCAGAGATAATTTCCAATCATAGTTGGTCGAACGGGAATATCTCTCGAACAAAAAAAAACCCTGATTTTTTATTTTCATTCGTTGGTTTTTGGTGCATGATCAACACCGTGAAAAAAAAATAATCCCAATACGTACAGCATTTATGTTCTGATTGGTCAATGTTTAAAGCTCATGCTGCATACTGTCGGGTGACAAGCCTCGGCTGGCCCAGCCAGCTCGTATGTAAAATTGTGCATGTGTGATAAAAATATTTGTCATAAGCACACACAAAGCCTGGTCAATTATATCATAACACTGCACTTGTCACCGTGTAAGCTGCGGAGCGGAAGGACCTATGCAACTCGTGGTTAATACGCGTTGAAAGGCTCGAGACGCGAATCATCCGGGGTCTCGTGTGGGTCATACGACAGCAGGAATAAAGGGAAACTGGTGGGCGTACTAGGTGGACTTTGTTACCGGTCTCCGCCTCCATGATCGTTATCGATATCGTTATCGGCTTCGGGTGTTTCGGTACGGTAACGATCGTAATCATTGTCCTCGTCGTTATCGAAGTTATTTCCGCCTCATCATACTGAAACGTTCATGATATCGACATCCAACACTACTCTGCCACCATATGTTAGTGTTTTCCTTTTTTTTTGCATCGATCACACTTCATAGACTGTGTATTGCATGTTAACCTCACCAACCTAGTCGCTATTCGGCGGTTTCTCACGTATCATGTCAAAAGAAGGCCAGTCAGAACTTGAGGTGCCTGTACATACCGCAAACAAACGTTAGACAGACACCTCGAATTTTCCGGTCTCCCCATCAAGATCCTGCCAGCTTAACGGTCGAAACTAACCTTCACCTGTTGGTGCGAAAATCCATGACCACGTCTGTCCAACCAAAGACTACCGCACCTGGGTCCAAAGCAGGATGCATTGCACTACTGGTTTGAAGCGTTTTGCTGCAGCAACTCCGTAAGTAGGCGTTGATACAATTTCCATTCGCCCTGTCGACACATCCAACGCCAGCGTCCTCTCCTCGACCGCTAACTACGACCTCAAGCCTAACGGGAGGTCCTGCCATCTAGGGCTCGATACCGATATCGGCTGCAACCGTATGTCAGTACAGCCCTCCCTTCAAGCCTCCAATGCTTCGATGCACACGGTGTATTTCGTCTTCATCGCACCCCTATAATTAGTATATGCCCGGTGTCGGACTAAATATCACAGGCAGAGCAGTCCGAACTCACGAAGATTGTACCATACGACGATTGATCGTTACCCTCGATCCTTCAAAACCATGGAGCTCTACTGGAAATGCTACAGGCGGAATCACACAATCAAGCGGTAGACTATAGGCGCGACCATCGACAATCGCGTCCGTTAAACATACACCTATCAAGACTGGGAGCAACGCTGGATGCTTCAAGTCAATATTTTGTCGAAATATGCGCTTTCTATATCCCTCATCGTTCATTCAATTGTAATTTTCCCTGATGAACAATTCACCGACGACGCCAGTTTCTCAATCGCCAACTACGGCACCAAGCCTAACGGAAGGGCCTATCACTTTGAGTCCGACACCGGCAAGAGCGACAACTATCGGTCAGCGTGACATCCGTGTAGTCATCAATCACTATTTATGGTCGGTGTGTTCGATGTTGACAACACCAGGATAGTCGACACTTGGTGATTTTGCATTACGTATATCGAACACAGGCCAGTCTGGACCAATATATCTCGCACCATAGAATGGTTGAGCTCTAACTTCAAGCCGGCAATTCCCTGAAGCTTCCCCTGATATACTACCAGCGTAGCCGTCAATTTCAGCCGTCAAAGAATTATCCAAATATCGATAATCGAGTCCATTGAACGGCGTCCTCACGGAACTAGTCACAATGCCGGATGCTTCACATTGTCCGTTTGGTGCCATCTGTGATATTCTCTGTCCCAGCGTTCATATCAATATGATTCGCCCTGTTGACAAATTCAGCACCGACGGCAGCTACTGGAGCTCCAACTACGACTCTAAGCCCGACGAACGCGCGAATCATCCAGAGCCCGACATCGACAATGTTTGCAAAGATTGTTCAGTGCTTTCCTTCCTTCGCGCACTAATGGATTGATCTGGCCGGTGCATTGCATGTTGATATCACCTACACATTCGGTACTAGGTGTTTCTTTGCGTTGAATATCGGACGCAGGCCAGGTCGGACGTCAGGTATTTATACAATGCAACGATCAAGCGTTATCTAGTAACCTTAAACGTCCGGACTGGCCGATCGAGACGCTGCATGACAGCCAGTCATCGACATTAAACGTTGAATATTGAAAACACCTATAATCTCGTCCGTCGAACCAAGCCGTGTCGCAACCGGTTAGATTGCACAATGCCCTACAGTAATTGTTTGACGCGATATGCGATAGGCACTCCCGATACGTTCATACGACTGAATTTCGCGCTGATGCCAAACTCAGTATCGACGCCAGCTGCTGGAGCTCCAACTTCAACACTAAGACCAACAGAAGAGCCTGCCCTCCAGACCCCGACACTGACAATGGCCGCGACCATATGTTAGTGATTTCCCCTTACTGACGCACCGATCACTTGATATAGACAGTGTATGATGTATTGACAACTCCGACACAGTCCCGACTTGGTGGTTCCTCAGGTGTAATATCGAAAGAACGTCAGTTCGGACCTCGGATGCACTCACGATACGACCACCAAGAGTAACCCAGTAGCCGACAACGTTCAGGCTCTCCGTTCAGGAGGATAACCCTCGGTAGTAGTTGTAAAATGTTGGTTCAAAACTCTTTTTTCGCACCATTGTGACCAAGGCCTATCGAAACTGGTTATGCTGGTGCAAACGTCTCTATTGGCGGCCATCTCACCAAGGACTATCGAAACTGTTGACGAGACCGAATGGTTCACATTGTTAATTCGACGCATTGTGAGGTAGCGAGTCCTTGAGCGTTCACACGATTATCATTGGCCCTGATGACAAATTAGGGGCCGACGTCATCTATTGGAGCGCCAACTACGGCACTAGACCCAATGGAAGGTCCTGTTCTCGTATTGACGAACCAACTAATTGATGCACGAGTAGGCGGTGTATTGCATGTTGATAACACCAACATAATCGGTACTAGGTGGTATACCTCCTCCAGTATCGAAACCAGGCTAGTCCGAACAAAAAAGGCCTTACCCGTCGACGATCGAGCGCCAGGCAAAGGCCTAATACCTGCGGGCTGCCCGCTCGTGACCCTGCAAGCAGAGTCGTCGGCATCGCCCATCGGATGTTGATGCAAGCATCTACCATCTCGTCCGTCGAACCAAGGTCTATCAAAGCTGGTT
>JBBMHQ010094950.1:0-10379 GCA_037834295.1 Postelsia palmaeformis | reverse complement strand
GTGAACGTATTGGCGTTGGTTGGCCAGCGTGTCACGGCGTCATTCAGTAGTCGCATAGGGAACACTCCTACTATTAATACGTACGGAGTCTAACGCATTAACGCATGCCACTAACACCTTTGCGACGTACGTAGAAAACATGGCGACCTTAACGTACTTGAGCGAGAGGTGGAGGTAGTCAGGGGAGGAGGCGCGGACCGCCATGCTCGCTGCCTCGCTGATAATATGATACTCCGAGTATATGAATATGTGGGTACCAAGAATATTGATGGAGTATTTGTGTTGGCCAAAAAACGATGAACGTGGACGAGCAGCGGAAACGCTAGATGAACCAACCCTACTCGCGACAAAAATGAAGGGAAAGACAGGACACCTGTGACCACGGTTTTGTCCAGAAGATCGTTGAAGGCGAAAAATAATCCTCCCAAGGGTAGAGCGGCGACAAGAACAAAAACACACACACCGTAGTGCGGGCAGGCTGGAGCAGATCCACCACACCTAATGAAAACAGAAGGAGGTACCTGGCACCTGATCTTAATCGTTGTTTCCCTTATTTATTGATGAGCTGGTACACCTGTCCTATTTTATTTCGAGTGTACGTACGTACACACCACGGGTATTTTCCCGCTTGTTGTTGTTGTTGTTGTTGATGTTGTTGTTGACTTCACATTAAATCGTCCTTTCTACCCAACTTCATCAGTACACCCAGTGTCCGTCCTGATTCCTTATCCTAGAGAGATATTGATTGCGTGGTCACAGACTGTGAGACAGAGGAAACCTACGAACACAAATCGGACATTCAAGTGTCAAGCAAGTGAAATGCCAGCGTAGCGGGTACGAGAACACAACAACACAAGCAAGACAGGAAAAATAAGAACAAAAAGACAATAAAACCAGAAAAATAAAAGTCTGAAATGAAGAAAAACAAAAACAAAACAGTGTACTCGGAGTATAATATAAAGTTCAGGTAGTAGTACTGTAGGTAGGTGATACGACGGGGTATATATACCACAGCCCGCAGCACCATTCCCATGTGTACTGGCTGGTACTGCGGTGTACGTATTATGTTGCACATATTTTCCTACCATTGGGAGGCTTTTGGGCTATGGTACTGCGGTGTACGTATTATGTTGCCCATATTTTCCTACCATTGGGAGGCTTTTGGGCTACGGTCGTCTTATGATAGCCTGTTTTATGACCACGGCCCAGATTTCGTAAATGAACTATTTACGGGGGACCATAGTGAATAGGACCAAATATTGTGAGCAAACAATGCGGGATATATAGGTTTTTGTGTTCACCGTAGGTCCTATTAACTGTAAAGTAGTATGCCCCGTAATAGTGTAACTAATGTACCAGGTATAAAATAGCTAATGTGACAGGGCACATACTACAGTAAATAGGACCTACGGCACCCATAAAAACCTATATATTATATGTATTTGTTTCTATTTACTATGGCCCTCCGTAATAGTGGGGTGGAATTGTTGCGCGAGTTGGCACGGTTCGATGAAAACCGACGAGCAGTGGATGGCTGAATTGCACCTTCTGTGCGCGATACAACTGAAGGCGTTACTGTACCGGGGCGGAGGAGGGAAGATGCGTGTGACCACGGCTACTGATGTTGTCCGCTATAGTCTGCTATATAGTCGAAAATGCCGCCGAGGGCAAAAATGTCACACCTCGGGCAGATTCTCTACAGCTCATCTAAAGTTTTATAAAGGCACATGGATAGATACAATCCTCATCTGTATGATCTGTATGATCTAAAGCTCATGCTGCCGCGTGAGAACCGAATAATCTGCATCATCTACGTAGCACATGTTTCCTGTGCTATACAGACTCTGCGCAACGTCTCGCATGGGCAGGTGGGGAACTAGATCAGCTATATAAATATAGGTAGATTAAGGTCTGTCCGGGGAGTGAAAACTTCGCACGTATTGAGCTAGAAAAAAAAGGTGAAGACAAAAAAAACACACTCACGCGCACAAAATTACCAGCGTAGACGTGATCCCAAACAAAGAAAATTAAAGCATACCATGGCCGTTTTAAAATCGAGACATCCTGTAAAAGTGATGCCGAAACGTTCGAACAAAAATCACGAAAACCAAAGGGTAATGATAGGCAGGAGGAACTCACCTGACGACGAGGCCAGCCCTAGCCGCCGGAGGCTTGGGCACTTCCTGCAGTGGTAGCGCATTGAAGCCGTCGAAATCGTCATCGAAGTCATCCCCGTCCCCCGCACCCCCGTGCAGAGAGGCCTCCGACCGGAACATTACCACGGGCCCCTACGACACACACGAGTGTATGATACAGGGGACAGGGGACAGAAAAAAAGGGAAAAAGCATAGTCAGGAGGGAAAGATACAAGAGACAATCACGACATAGATCGTATGGGTTAAGGAGAGAGAGATATAGAGAAAGTATGAAGACACAGTGAGTAGATGCAAGAGGTGAGAGGGAAACACAGGTGAAAAGGTAGAGGCAGAGAACTTCGTAGAAGGAGAGAATGGACGAAGGAAAAGGACAACGAAAATGGCCAACAGGTTACAACTCGTTTTAGAGTGCACTCACGGGTTGGGGACAAACTACTTGGAATAGGAGTGAGAACATTTTTGCAGCGGGCGAAGTGTTGAAATAATGGATTGATGGAACAGACATATCCACATTAGGTCGGGGGAGAGAGAGCTATACACGGCCTATGCAAGAGAAAAATATGCAACGAGATGACGAGGACAACAAGTGGTATCCTCAAGAAAGGGGAAGGTACTATTCAGAGAGAGCGGGACGAAGAGAAAACACGAAAAGGCAGAAAAGTCGGCAGGTGTATCGAAAAAGATAGAAAGATCAAGAGAGTGGTGACTGGGGGGGGGGGAGAGTACTCGACGTCATGCATGGCCGTAGTTGTATGAACACAGACCCTCGCATCCCTAGCATGCCGGGACGGGGCACCTCGGGTGTTTATCGACCAGGTAGGCAGGCGGGGGGGGGGGGCGTCAAAGTTGAACGTAAGGACAATAACCGCAGTTGCTCCCCTTGAACATTTTAGAGGCCAATGTTTCTGCAAGTGTATGGCAACAGGGACGTCTGATTGCTCTCTCCTGTTGCCGGTTATGTTTCTCCTTCCTCTTTCTCTCTGTCTCACGCCCTTCTGTCCACCTCCATCTTCACCTCCTCCCTTCCTGCGTGTACCTGTGTATGTGTTCTTTTTTAACAACAAGCCGTTTTTTTATTTACGTACAAGCGCCCAACAACACCCAGCACACCGAAGATGAAAAACTAGAAAGAGGACAAAGCCAGAGACAAAATACAGCAATACAGATGTGTCAAACGCGCTGGGAACGAAAGAGCAACAGAACAATAAATAAATAGCTGCATCCCTCGAAACCATGGCCCTATTGGCCCCATGACGACTGCCCCACCTCCCATCCCCTTCGCGGCAGCTGGGCCGACGTCTAACTTTGTCTAAACTACTGAACCATAGTCGACGTTGAACCCTAACCCCAAACCTGACCGCTTGAAAATTTCTCAGAATATGATTATGCAATGAACAGATCAGTGCGGGCTTTCAATCATCTTGTCCAATCTGGGCTAGGTCATGAACTCTGGTACTATTTAGTGTTGAATATCGTATCAAGCGTTTCGACCTATCGTAATATCGAACTTTCGATGTGCCGTATCGAACTTGTTTTGCCCTCAATCCACGGCGGCATACCCCGTGTTTTTAATATAGATATATACTATTAATAAACCAGAGCTTCGATATATCAAGCATCGAAATCGTACCAAATACGATAATATATTTTTGCTTATCGGTATCGTTTCGAAATCGATTCCGATATCGATATACGACACTAGCCCAACCCGACCCCGAACCGCACGCCACGCACCTTCTTCTGAACACAAAGCATCAAGACGTTAACATGGTAGGCCAGAGTCTTGCGCTTGATAGTGTCCTCCTCCTCGCCATCCCACGTCTTCAGGCATCCCCCCGTTTCCTCGCAAGTGCTCTGAGGGAAACAAGTCCGCGGAAACGTTTCCTCAGAAAATTATTTGTATGGGATCGCTCACGAAAAAAAATCCCCAGAATTTTATTCGCATACGGCCGCAGGACAGCGGGCCCGCCGGGGGTTTCATTTTTCCGGCCCCGGTTATGCGTTACCAGCAAAAAATATTTTCCCATGGAACTTTATTTGTACGCGACCGTTCGGTTGTCCGAGGACAGCAGAGATACCGAGGAGTTCAACAGTCAAGCTCCGGATTGGGGTTCACGGGATAAAGGGCGTTACGGTGCCGTAGGCGCATGGGGAGTAGTAGCTTAACCCTTCTAGACTACAGTCCCGTTTCGAGAACAAACTGCCTCGAAATACATTAGGTAACAAAAACTTACTGTATACCATCTTAGTATTAGTGTGAGTATGACTATATATCACACCAAGCTTGCCAGTATGAGTTTTGAGGAAAATCTCGATCTCCCGGCTGATGTGTTGAAGACAAATACTACAGGCAATACTTAAGTTGTATACCCGGTACAGGTAGCCATTAATAATTAATCAGCACATGCACATTCTACGTTATATATTCGCATCTGAATGCAACCGCGACGACGAGGGGAATGTCTACCTGTCGTCCTACAAAAGGTAACACGGAACGGTACAAGCTTCGACCACATGGGGTTAGACTATACAGGTATACTTACTTACGACTTGGGACACGTTTTTCAAACAGGTGAAACAATTTTTGCGTGAGGTGGGGAATGCCCTGCTTTACTTCATTATTTCAGTACATGCACAAATAGTTTTTTTGTGATTCGTGCAAAACTATAACCAAAAAGTGCCTACTATCCATTTCGTAAGTGCTGTCGCCTGCTGGTGACTGTATAGCAGAAAATACTGGTGCAATAGTGAATGCCTCGGAGGTCCTTACCTTGCCTTGTTGGTCATTTCATCTCCACTGGAGAAAACGACCAGCGTGCGCTAGCCCGCAAATAACCAAAATGCCAGTAGGTAATATGCCAATGGGTATACAAATTACCAAAGGAACCAACGGGAAAACTGCCAATAACTGACCATAGTCAAAGTACCAACAGGTACTATTAATAATAGGTACGAAAAGGCAAATTACCGATCAATAGGTACCACTAGTACAATACGTACCGATAGGTACCAATAGGTGACAATAGGCATCGATAGGTAAAGTGTCAAGATACTAATAGGTACCACTCGGTGCCAATAGGTACCGATCGGTGCTGATAGGTACCAACACGTCCCAATAGGTATCGATATGTACAGTATCAATAGACACCAATAGGTGCCAATAGGTGAAGTGCCAAAATGTACCAATAGGCAACATCTGGCACCTGATCTGTACTAATAGGTACCAATAGGTATCGATAGGTACTGATAAGTACCGACAACACCAATTAGGTACCAAGAGGTATCGATAGACGAAGTACCAAAAGGTACGGATAGATACCCATGATACGATAGGTACCGAGGACAGGTGGCAGGTACCGATAGGGACGAACAGTACGAACATGTGACAATACATCCCAAATTATCAATAGGAACGTACCAATATGCACCAATATGTACCAGAAGGTCAAGTATCAATAGGTACCTGACAAAAGGTAAACTACCATAGACACTATAAATAGGTACAATACACATTAACAGCAAGATATTAAAATGACCAATTAGGTATCCTATCGATGGGTAAAATACTCAAGTACCCAGTATTATGCGAGCAGTATTATCCAAGTACAGTAACTACTGTATAGAGGTAAATGATCGAACAAGAAACCAATACGAGGTGAATTACCAAATACCTGTTAGATATGATGTGTACCACCAACAGGTAAAATAACAATCGTTGGTACCATTTGATACCAATACACGTTACCAGCAGTGTATCGACCATCTACGAGGTATGTACCAGCATGCTGAACATTTAACAGGAAGAATAAGTATAAACACATCACTGCAGACGCTACGGAGGCAAGGCGCAAGTAAACACGACCTGCAATGTGGGCATAGCCTTGGTCCCCTCTTGAACTCCCGAAACCCACACCACCACGAAACCCTCCACCACCACCACCACCACCAACACCACCACCATCACCACCATAAACAAGGACGATCACCAGTGCCACCCTCGCCCTCACCACCAACGAGCACAATAGAAAACTACGACACTATACGCCACGAAAGGTGGCACGGGTCTTCATTCGCCTCCCACCTTCAGCACAGTTTCCGTCGCCGATAACGCGTAGCCGATACCGCCACCCCCGCCGCCCAGACCCATACCTCCCTCCCCCCCTCCCCCCTTCGCCCTCCCTCCGAGGAGGAGCGAGAAAAATCGCTGGTCCCACCGGAAAGGCTTGCCGCAAAGCTCTGCACCCACGGCCCCCCTAGCGCCTTCGGTGAGCGCGTCCATGTCAATGCCAATCGGCACGCCCGAGTTGCTGACGCCTGCTGTGGCGTGTTTCCCGTCAGAAATTAGGATAACCGCCCCCGGTTCGGTGCACCACGGGCTGCGGCCTTTGCCCCTAAGGCGTGTGGGGGAAGGGGGGGAGGGGTGATGGCGTGCGGTAAGGGTTGGGTTGCCGGAGGAACTGTTAGGGGTGAGGCCTTGAAAACCGCACCCACGCTTCTAGGTAAAAAACTACTTGGAATTAGTGTGCGATAATTTTTGCAGCAGAAACAAACATGGCCAAGGTTGCTGGGCCGTAAACAAGGGGAGCGGGAGAAAAACACGCTGAATAGTTTCCATGGGGCGTCGAATTTGAGACCGTCCATGTCCGTGCATCTGCCTGGCGAATGGAGGTGGACGGTCACGTCATGCGTTACTGCTGTACGTAACCCACACGGTAGAATCAATGTGTTGTCAAAAGATAATTGGACACGTTCTGCTACTCCCTCCGCTGCTGCTGCTGCTGCTGCTGCTGTTGCTGCCGTGCTGCCATTTGCTAGCCACGCCGGCAATAACCAAGATGATCAAGGTACTGCTACGGTGCGATACATAGTAGTGCGCCCTTTCGGTTAATGTGTCGATGCTGCTGCGGTTTTTACTGACTGTATAAATCATCATGCGTTCAGCTCTTGTAATATACCAGGAAGTGGATATGTTGACAAATTTCGCCGTATATAGCGTTACGTCTATGATGTATTGGTTTGGCGCAACCCTCGTCTCACCAGGTGTCCACCCCAGTCCGAAGACGATGCTGCCCCAGCATGTGAAACGCCTTTCCAATAGCCGGGGCTACGGGGTTCTGTCCACTGGGCATCAGCTTCTTCAGCTGCTCCTGAAACCTGTCCACACGGCACAACGACCGCGCTTGCAAAAATCAACACATCTTGTCGTGACGCCAGTTTCTAAACCGCAATACCTTCGTACTGTAGCCTTGCAAAACGAACACAAAAACGTTTCATTGACCACAGCGGCAGTCACCCGGCGGATCGACCCAGCGGCTACTAACCTGCCGCGACGAAAACCGATGTTCCGTCGGTAGCGTATCACCGGGTATTACCGGCCAAGCACCTCCCGCAAGGCAGCCTACGACAGCATGCAGTGGTAAGTACAGTATTGCTGTAGTACAGACAGGAGTACCTTGCGGTGTGTGTTAGTTGGAGCGAGCACCTGCGGATAAGCAAGGACTACTGCTGTAGTTCTGAATAATTCGGCGTCATTGCCCTTCGTGTTTATTGTTAGAATGGTCGGAACTTGGCGATGAACTTGGCGGGCTAACGCCCAATCCGCGAGCACCCGCTATCATCATGTTATATTGATATCGTGAACAACATAAAGCGGTCGCAAGCCGCAATGTTAATGAGAACATGAGAAGAGGCACCGTTTCACCGGCCACCAATATTACAAAACACGCCTGGGGCGGCCTGCATTTCCTCCTGATGCTCTGGCATAACTACATACGCCTGATGTGGCTCGACTAGTACAAGCAGGCAAATTTCTGCAAAACCGTGCCGGTATTTCAGAAAAATAAACTTATGTGTTCCTTTTGAGGTCATCCACAAGATGACTGACCGTCGACCGTCAAGACCTCAAAAGTCGAAAACTCAAACTTGAAAATAACAAAAACAAAAAAGACCAGACCCGGGGTACCCAGTACCAACGTCGTTCCTTCGCGTCAGGGAGTCCCTAAAAAAAACGTTCTTGAATAGAGCCTCCTCGCTCCCTTCCTGTGCCGTCGCAATGACCGACCCCCCCCCCCCCTCCCCTCCTCCCGTCTCCTTTCTTACCTCGCCATCCTCTTTTCTGGCTTGTCCCCCCAGTCTGCCCATGACGTCTTGACGTTACCAGGCCAGTCCTCCGTCGTGAGCAGGAGGCAGTTCGTCATGAGCACGTGGTGGGAGGGGGTCTGCCTCGACTTCACCGTCATCTGCCCGACGATGTCCTTCGCGTGATCCAGGAGGGAGCGACCACCCGACGTCTTGGCCGCCATGGACTCGCTCGTGTCGATCACGAACGCCACGATCATGTTCGCTTGGTGCTGGTGTTGCTGCGACATATCTCGCGTTTCGTGCTATTACAAAGCAGAGAGGTCCGTCCGCTTACTATAAAGAGTGTTTGCGCCCTGCTGCTCAGCTGTTGCTGTTATCGTCCTCGATGTTCTTCTCCGGTTGCTGCCACTATTGTCGTAGAGTGAGGGATGCGTGGTGTCCTTTGTGACACTGCGAGCGGGGAAGAAAGGACAGGGTGGGCGACGTTGCGACGTTCGTTTAGGATAGCTACTCTGTATGACTTTTTTTAACTTGATGCCACGGGAATGGGCGGGCGGGGGGGGGAAGGTTGCCGTCACTGCTGCTGCTGCTGCTGTGCTCGCATTTACGCATCAACGGGTGTTTACCGCGTGGCAGACAGCATCGTCTTGTGAGTGTAACGATTTGATGACAAACGATGTTCGCCGCAAACACGCAAGGTAGAGATTACAGAAGTGATCTACCTGGTATCAGGGGGCAGTAGCATGATGGAAGGCACACTCGCTCGTCGAAGTGTACTTATCGCACCCAGCCTTCCACCAAAGGAGTTCAGACAGAAAAGCGCCCTGATTCCTTCATGACACTTTTTGTTGGCAAATCTGCCGTGGTATCCAAAACAATAGAACTTGAGACTGCTGTTGGCGTCGCTTCGTGAGCCACCCTGGCTGACCATACCACGGAATACCCCGAGATCTACAGGGATCTCACCTTTTCCGTGCTGCAAGGTTGTCTGCTCTGCCAGCAAAGCTCCAACCTCCGACCTCAGGCGTCAAAATATGGATGGCGCTGATTCTAGGCAGAGAGCAAAGAGTGAGGTGAGAGCTTGTGGGAGTTTGCAGATTTCAAAAATATTTTTCGTGACCGCCGCTCTGTCGCGAAGCCTTGAAGATACCGCTCGACAAGCCTGGTAGCCCCAGCAGCTCGACGAGGGGTATCATCCACGCCACCACGGCCGTAGTCGCTGCTGTGTATTCGCCCTCTGGCTTGCCAACAAAAAGCCCCGAACCCCAATATATATTGGCAAAGAAAATTTCATGGAAACCCCTTATCTGTACGTCTCTGCGGTCCGCCTGCTGAGTAGCATTTCATTTTCGCAGCAGCTGGACGAGAGGGACAGGAAAGGCGAGTCCACGAATGTGTTCCACGAAGGTTCTCTGTTGGTCCCGTGTTATTGTTGGGCGTACACAAAGGCTTCCAGGGGAGATTATCTCTGGAACATCTGCTTCATTGATTGCTCCAAACGTTTGGAACATAACATTTCAACTTGTCCTCCCCGTTCCACTTCCACCCACCCCACCCACCCTAACCCAACCTTTCCAGCGTGTGTACCGAGGTCTTCTGTCTGTTTGGTTCGTGGTTAGGGTTATCTCATGTTGCCGCTTTGCCACCATGCGTCTCTCCGATCACACGGATGCACCTCTCTCTCCGAGGCGCCCGTACCCCGTTCGAAGGTCTGACAATATATGGGTATGCATACTGGTGTACCAGCCAGCACGATACAGCGGGCTTATGCAAGTCACAGGGCAGCAGCGAAAGCTGGTTGCCACTCTCTCCTCTCACGTGCGGCATGGGCGTGAGTGTCCTTTGTGCCGTTCGTCGCTTTTGGCCGTATTGCCACCAACACCTTCACAATTGTGCATTGCTCCTGCGAGACTGCTGTTGTTTCCCCCACCCTGCAGCAGTCAAAGGGGTTACAACTATCGATGTGACACTGCTGCTGCTGTGACAAGGATTGCCGCCACTGAACACTGATTCCAAGCAGAGTTTGTCCTTAAAACGAGGGTCCAGTTCAAAGGGTTTTTTTTACCACTTTCACCTTCCAGCCTAGTTCGTAGGAGGTGTTACCCTCGACGCCCTTCTGGACAAGTCGTGGTCACAGGTGTC
>JBBMHQ010094939.1:0-10379 GCA_037834295.1 Postelsia palmaeformis | reverse complement strand
GGTGTCGGACACCTTGGGAGATGGGATCACCGAGTACGTCGACATGATCCTGTCCGGGTACTCCTCGCGAACCTGCACTTTGACGGAAAAGCATGGAAAACAACAACAAAAATAAATTGAAGTTGTTCAGCCAATAGCAGTGGCGGGAGCCGAGTGAAATGGTGTGAAGTAGACACACAATCCGGCGCCAATAAAAAAAGCGGCGCGAACCGAAAAAAAAAATGTTTCTACAACGGTTTGCCTGGCGTTTTGGACGCTGATGGCTAAAGTGGAAACATGCTTGCGTTTTTTTCCTCCCTCG
Organism: Postelsia palmaeformis; assembly: GCA_037834295.1. Lineage (NCBI taxonomy): Eukaryota > Phaeophyceae > Laminariales > Laminariaceae > Postelsia > Postelsia palmaeformis. The sequence continues at coordinate 10,078 of JBBMHQ010094939.1, read as the reverse complement.
GGACGTCCTTCACAACGCTGTCACCACGAACGCCACGGTTGGCCTGCCGCCGTGTCACAGAGAGCACTCGAACTGAAATGTTCAAGGGGTATATTTTTTCGGCCCAACTTAGCGGCGATATGAGAGATACCAAGCAAAGTTCGCAATGTTCATCCTTGATGCAGCTGAAAGCACTCCACACACATCCACCAAGGAGGAATGAATCGTTCCGGCAGTGTCTCCGACAAAGGTGTGCACCCAATTTCTGTTGTTTTTTTCTTGCTTTACAGGTGTCCCATAATGCCTGCGCCATTTGGACCCAAGTTCGATCGAGTGGACGGTGATATCGCCGTTGCAGCAACAGCAGCAGCAGCACCAAGCAGAGCCTCAACATAATACGTCCTTCAAGTGCTACGGTCGTCGTCCTACAGTGCCTCTTAGTTCGCTTGTACATAATGCACATGCGCTCTTTCGACGATGCGGCTGAGTCCTCTTACGCATGTAAACGTACGAGTAGTCCAAACAACGAACATGATACCTTCCGCAAAGCTATCACATCTAGCCACACAGCTCACAACCGCCGCGCATTCCATCTCTGCTGGGATTCTCGACCTCGTACGTAAAAAATAGCCGACGAAAAGAACAGAAGCAGCGACAACGACAACAAAGAGACCATGTCATGAACAACTCCGAGCCGGTCAAGACCTGTTTCTCTTCCTATATTCTTGGAAAACGTTTGAACAACCGGTCTTTGATCGGCAACGGTAGCGGAATAGGACATCGAACCTTAAATGTGTCGGTGGCGGACGCGAAGATTTTTTCTGCCGTGATAGCTTGTTCCTTGTAGGATAACACAAGACGGAAAAGGGGCTACAACAACGGGAATACTTTCCGAGTCCGCTGCCGATACTACCCCAGCAAAAATCACCTCGTCAGCCACCCATGACAACGAAGACCGGGTCCCGTCTTGCTTTTATCGGTTATGATGACTTCTAAACAAAGCGGCGTGGGGGTATGCGTACATATCCACATCATCACCGTCTGGAACAATAAGCATGTGGACATGACGTCGGGGGGGGCGCCGAGTGGTACCGAGACTACGGTAACCGCCATTTTCGTTATTCCCAACACGCATTCACGTATGAGCATGTTAAACCGTGATCAGGCACCAGGCGAACCCAACGCCACCTGAAGTACCTCCAGCACGACAATTGCTGTTTTTTTTTGGCGCTGCGCGACGAAACTAGGACAGCCGCCGAGAGATGAGATACTGTCGGCCCGCCACTCTCGAACGATGATCACGTGGGCCGTCCATGTAATAGCTCCTTCGGACGCAAATTTTTCGTCGTGATCGGAGAGCGAGACACATTGGTCGAATCGCGGCCAGAGAACCGGATACAAACCTCCCGCGAAAGTCCGTGATATGCACGTATAACAGATGCATCCATTTCTTGACACCTTCGATAAAAACATATACTGCTTCAACAGGGGATCGAATAATAGGGGACCACATATTGTTGGTAAAAAAATGGTAAATATTCAGGTTTATGTGTGCACCATAGGTCCTACTAACTATGGCCCATCGTATTAGCGGACTATTTTAGTTCAGAACGGACGGTACTGAAATTCGAAAGCGAAGCAAATCTCGACGGTATTTTAGACTCGAATACAGATGCCACGTTGACTCTATTGTGAAACAAAGAACACAGCAGTCAACCTGGAAAAAAAAATACAACACGGTGCATCTGGAAAAACGTTTCACATCTACTCATCTCTTGAAAAAAGAATGGTACGGTACAGAGCTGGAAAAGACAGAGCATCCGTCACTGATAGCCATGACAAAATCAAAGACCGGACACTGGTGAATCAAGACGCCAACAACAGGACCCAGCTCAAAAAATATCCACGATGTACGATAAAAAAAAGCAACAACAAAAATGTAATCGCCAGTGTTCCACACACCAAACATCGATTTGATTACGGAAGGCATGTTCCCGCGGGAAGTTCCCGATAGAAAACTACAGTATATACGATTACTACCATACACAACTAAACTATACCAGCGAAAGAAAAAAACGCACTTTAGAGATGAGAAGGGTGCCCATACCCGCACCAGTCCCGCCTCCCATGGAATGCGTCAGCTGGAAACCCTGCAGCGCGTCACACGCCTCAGACTCTTTGCGGACAACGTCCATCACCGCATCAATGAGCTCAGCACCCTCGGTGTAGTGGCCCTTGGCCCAGTTGTTTCCCGCGCCGGTCTGCCCGAAAACAAAGTTGTCCGGGCGGAACAGCTGCCCGAACGGACCCGCTCGCACCGAGTCCATGGTCCCCGGCTCGAGGTCCATAAGGATGGCGCGCGGCACGTAGCGTCCGCCGGTTGCCTCATTGAAGTAGCAGCTGATGCGCTCCAGCTGGAGGTCCGAGTCTCCGTGGTAGTTACCGGTAGGGTCGATGCCGTGCTCGTCGGAGATAACCTCCCAGAACTTGGAACCGATCTGAGACACCAACAAAAAGTGTTGGTTGGTGGAAAACAGGTTACTACTGCTGTAGGTGCTGATGCAGCATCGGCATTGGTGTAGCGGGAAAAGAGGTTGAACTGGTTGAAGGCGAGCGGCTGCAGAAAGGATAGACCCGTGCTTGTGGGAGAGATACACCCAGATACAAGAACCGGACCGGGAATACAAAAAAAGTGGAAGGGAAACGGGGTTTATGTTCTATTTCCGTGTATTCAGCTAGATGGGCGACGGCGGTAGAGGGCGAAAGGTTTACCTCTTGGGAAGGCGTGCCCTGAAAGCGGGCTAGCTTTGGACAAATCGACAAGGCGCTTCCGCTCTGGCCCGTCTGGCAAAAAACATTCGTTTCGAATCCGCTCACAGCAGATAATGGACGTGACCCTTTGAGGACTGCAGTCCCGTTTTGAGGGACAAACCCCTCAAATTTGGAATGTTTTGCCCCCCGAACGGTACTGCGGCCCTGAAAGGCTCAAAAGATTGATTGCCTCAAAGTAGGTCGGCGATGGGTCTATTTTACAGGACGCCAATTTTCCCAAGGCCGGCTCGTACGTAGCATCTTCGGGGCATTTGAGGCATTGGTGCAGCCATAAAAAAACAGACCGGCATTGTACCAAGCAAGTTTGGGAGGAACAAAACGTTCAGAAAGCCGACTACAGCAGCAGTTGTTTCAAATACTAACCTACAGCATTATCACGTCGGTAGTAGCGTTGTGATTCAAGTGTATTGCTGAGGGCACTTGCTGTCGACATATTCAACAATGCGGAGAATGAGGCAGAAACAACAGGCCAGACCGGCAGGTGCCTGATCACGCCACCCTCCAACGACCGGAAGTTCTTGCACTGCTATGTGCACCATGAGCGCTTTATCAATGAACTCATCCCGGCCCAGCCCGACAAGAGGCAGTATTGGTCGACGTAATCGAATGTTCGCAGCAGTAGTGTTGCACAAAACAGGATGTTACCTCTTGACACGTGTTTATTTCACGCTGAAGTCTCGCGGGTCCTTCACTCCGTTTTGGACATCAAAGCTGTACGGCCGACAACTAAGGGATAAAAATGAATAACAACGACCTGGTAAGGAGGCTTGACTTGGTGGGGCTGACACCGGAACAAGGCTGGGGCTTCTATATTCATGTCCCTTAACCTGCCCGAAGCAGCAAAAAATACGTGCTTGACGACACACCGCTGACCGCCGGTACCAAGTGCTCGCCTCATTTAGAGCACGGGGTCACTTCGAACACTACTGAGGATGAAAGGGGGTGCCTTCAAATTTTTTGACAACGGGAAGGGCGTACTGAAAACGACGAGGGGTGCGCGCTTATGCAACCTTCTCGACGAAATCTCTCGAAAGCCGCCGTTTTTGCTGGGTGTCCCGCCCTTGAGGCATGTTTCAGAGGAAACCGGGCCTGAACTTCGTCGCAGGTGTGTGTTATCCGATCACCCGGTCTTACATAGGCATGCTGCACTGAGCAGGGAGTCAGTCGCCTGAGGCATTTTGAGAGCCGTACGTAGGCGGTCCGGGTCTGAAGTTCTCGCTTGGGGCGTGATGGCCTTACGCATCGATGTATTATCTATTTTTGCTCAACACGACAGGACCCACTTTAATTCAAAAACAAAATAATAGGGAAACGGGCCAGTCCCTCACCTCGCGAGGGAGACCTTCAGGCACTCACTACGTTTATACAAAACGACCCTCAAATTAGGCGGCGAGGCTCTCAGAGCAATGGAGTATATACCTTCCTGGAAGTTTTAACGATCTTGGTGCTCTGTTGGGCGACGACTCTCGGCGGGTGGTTGGTTGCGCTGCGCGTGAAAAGCACGTTGTTTTGTTTGTGTGCCCATAAGCACAGACATAACTCATCATTACCGACGTCACTGCTCGTGGGTTTCTGCACGATGAAGGGAAACCCTGTTTTTATTTTTCGTGTTTTCCTCACCCATAATAGACGGCCTGGATAAAACACCTGTGTACCACTGCAGCAGTTCAAACATCAGATTAATTGCTGTCGTAGGACAACGTTCCGGTGACCGTCACAGTACTGCTGCTGTGTATGCTATCAAAAAAACAAATAACGCACCAACGAGTTTTTGTTCTTCGCGCGTTGGGTATATACCCGAAAAAATGTTGCATCGTCGAATCATCCGAAACCTATCCCTAGAAAAAGTCGACCATCGCGCTCGCGTAGCTCTCTCCGCGCATGTTTTTTCCGGAACAAAAGTCGTGTTTACAACAACTACCGTTGAGGCTCGAGAGGGCAAAAAAAGGACAGCATATGCTATACACGAAGAAGCCCGGGCTGCCACACGAACTCCTCCAAGACTGCTGTCCCGTCTTGGGGACAAGCCACTCAACTTCCTACTTTAATAGTTTACCCCCCAAACGCGACCGCAGTTCCTGAAAGGGTCAAGGGTAGGTTTTCTCAAGCGCAATGACATACCAGGTATGCGATACTTTCGCAGCATGATGATTGCAGCGCAGAGCACGCTCTGTCTCTGTATACTCATGTTGTTTTTCTTATTCTGGCTATAATATACGTACCTGGTGTATACTCAATACCATGGCCCGAAAAAGCAGCGTTTCTCTCATACTCGTCTAGGTAACAGGTACTACGGCACCAGTCTAATATATCATTAGTGGCAGTACGAACAGCACCAGTAGGTGCACGCGTTGGTGACAGATCCCTGGTACCTGGCATGGCATACGAAACTGACTGGTAGGGCGCTCTCTTTCCCCCCTACTCCGCTGGGTTTATGGGTCAAGCACGCGAGCAAATGAAGCGCACAACGTGCGGACACTCTCCTAGCTGTGGACATACATCCACCCGAGAGCATTAATTAATATAAAAGTTGTCTCGGGAGCTTTGGATGAGAAGCAATATAGCTTTCATCTGTCATCTCGGGGGGGACGAAGGTCTGGCGCGTGATTCCCGAGTTCGCAGCAGGTGCGCGTTCAAGCGAACCCTCGGCCAACGGGTTCAACAGGAGAACGTTTCACGCGAGATTGCCGGGTTTGCACGAGGCGTGCGTCTGTTCTTGGTGCGGAAATACGTTTTCACATTTCGGAGCATGATAAAGCAGCAGAGTATGTGATACCCGTAGCACGTACACCGTTACCTGGCCAAACACCTACGCAAGTAGGATAACAAAAACATACTGCTGCTATTAATATTACAACCTGGTAATATTGGCCAGGGATATCATCAACGTTTCATGTTGACGTCGGAATTACAACATTGCCTATAGTTCCGGCCAGCGTGGTGTACATTGCAGCAGTACACCACCACCCAGTCCGGGAATGGAAGTACCGATTGATGCTCACATTCGGACTTAAAACATTGCTTAATTCTCCGGCCAGCGTGTTACATCGCAGCAGCAGGACACCACCACTTAGTCGGGGAATAGGAGTATCGATTGATGCTCACATTTGAATCCCAGAGGCTGTTTACATTTACGGTCAAAATGGCCTGCACAGGGTATTTTGTAGCGTCACATACCTGAACGTCTTTTTGGGACGTGGCATCCCAACAAAAATCATCGAAACCCCAAGAAAGTTGCGCTCGTTGGTTGCTCGCTCGTTGGTTTGCCGAACGATGCACGCAACCGAGGTTTTCAATGCGCTTTGTGAGTCAACCTTAAAGTCTTCGTTGCGCTTGGCGAAGACGCATTTGACTTCTTCACTCGCCGTAATGTTGAAAGTATGTGTGAGTGAAACACACGTTCAGGCAGCGAGCGTTGCGCGTTTTCCTACTGAGTACCCACATCTTATACTGGACCTGGCATGTAACAAACAGCAGTACTGCAGTATTAATAGTCAATACCGGTACAACTATCGGGCCACAAGAGCCGCAACCTTGCCTATGAATAGGAGAACAGGGCAAAAAAGTATGCAACAAAGACAGATTAGGTACTATTAATATTAAATATTTACATAACGTAGCTAAAGGTACAGGACAAGACAGAAAACAGCCGTTATGTTTTTTTATTCGCTCACAAAAATGACCGCTGGTGAATGGACAGCAGTTTAAAAAATAGGGCGGGACGGCGGCGGTTCAGCACCCAGAATGTGGCTCCTGCAGGCCCTGCCACCTCAACACCCTGCCCCAAGCTACGACCCATGCCAAATACAGAATGCCTAAAAGCAAGCACGGGGGGGGTTGCTCGTGGCTGCAGTGCATGCAATTCGCACAGCAATCCGCTCACGAGAGGTGGACGGGGAGGGAAGGCTTTCGGTGCATAATTTTTTTCTGTCACCTCTCACACGAACACAAGTTTTCGAAATAAAGACAAACGATTGCAACAAAAAAAATTGGATCGGTTTGTTGCTTTTGGTTTCGTGATTTCGAGGGGGCCATCCGATGCATGAACAAGTAACGACGCAACTGGCGACACCATTTGTTGGAGGGTGGCACAGGCGTGGCCCTAGACCAAAGGTCACACCACCGGGAAACATGCGCACGGCTCGTCCATGCCCACCCTCATACATGCTTCCCTCACTTGGGATGGAGTCGATTGGATGGGATTGTGGGATGCTTGCCGCACAAAAAAGGATCAGTTCTCAGCAGTTCTTGGGGACCGCCGGCACAGCCTACCACGCAAAAAAATCGGCGGCCGGAGAAACTCGACAAGAGAAAGGTGGTAAAACAGGAATGGCATCGCAACTACTTGACAGCAGCCAGAGTTTTCTGCTACCGCGTCGATTCGATTTCCTCCCGTGGGAGATACTGCGGGCAGGGGCGCTATGGGGCGTCCGAGGCAAAGACGCAAGGGCAGCTTGCGCTGAACAATGGAACGTCGAACTGCGCCTCCAAGCACCACGTTTGAAAAAAAAACAGAGTTCATGGAATCGAGTCTGTCGCAGACTCAATGTCGCCGCAAGAGAGGAGGGGAAAAGGAGGGCGCGCTTACCTGGTTACCGCACTGTCCCGCCTGTACGTGAACGATCTCCCTCATGGTGGTAAATAGCGGCGACGCGGGGATAGTTGGGGGATGAGAGGTGAGGGAAGGAGTGTGGGGGACGCAAGGGGGTTGGTTGCGATTTTTTGTGCCCCGCTATCGAAGGGTACATAATTCGAGCCCGCACAAAACACGCCTCTTTGTATAAAAGTACCTTTTCTGTGTCATTGTCGTTGTTGCATTATTTTAACCCCTCCTCCTCAGCCCGACCCGTACCACTACCAGCCATCACAGCAGAGCTTACATCTGTTTTCAAAGACCTCCACCATAAACCATGAGGGAAATCGTGCACGTACAGGCTGGGCAGTGCGGTAACCAGGTGAGCAGGGAAGCGGCGCGCGCTTCGGGGCAGAGGCACAGGGCAATCGAACCGAATACAAATTTCCCCACATTCTATGACTTCCTACATTGGCCAGCTTTGAAAACGATTCTTGGCCTGACAAGAAGGCTTGTCCGGAGTGCTGGCCCTTCCCGGCCGCCGTGGCAAAGAATAACAGCACCGCCGTGCGTAGTCTACTCCCCCATATAATTTACTTCGGCTGCCGGGTCTGGTGCTCAATTTTCGCGTGAAGCGCATTGGCCTAGCTTTGTAGCTCACTACAGCTCCAGAGGGCCGCACAGGCCAGATGACTACCAGGTATTTTTCAGCAGTTTTTAGCGTCGTTTGCAGCGTTCGCAAAGGCTATCACGCCCCCAACCCGCGACGGCGCTGATGCACGCACTCAACGACCTGCGCACCACCGCCCTGCTCCCTCCTGATTTTTCTAGCCCTGACGCGTGAAGGGGGTGTCTGTTTATGAAAGCAAGCGCTCTCAACGCGCCCGTTACCCGGGCGTGCTTTCCCTATCGCGGCTATTATTCGCAACAAGCTGCCCGTTAGGTTTTTCAAACCAGGCTACCAGGCCCCAAATTTCCTGATTATGCAGCCCTGCCTGCCTGCCACGTAGAATGTCGCGGCTCTCTGAGGGAACACAGCAGTATGCGTGACCTTGTGATGACCCCTAACCCTGCGTCGCCGCGGTCTCTGCTGTACCCCGGCTCAGGCACTGCCCTATCCGGAGCTTCGCTTCGCTCATGCGTGGGGCGAAGTGTAGCGTAGGCCGCTGCATGCACACCCGCCGGCCTCGAACAATACCGCCTCTTCTCGGTTCGAGTCGCAAATGTGCCTCTTTTTTGTGTGTGATTTTTCTTCTGCTCTAGTTTTTGTGTCGAGCCAGCAAGCCGGCGTCGTTTTTTATTTTTTCGTTTGACCGTTCACCTCCAGTAACTCGTACTATTAATAGTATTACTTCAAACCTGGTACATATTAATAGTATACTTGGGGACCAATCTGACCGAAAACATAATTTCCGTTTTATGTCGGCATCATCATTTAAGGGTGGATTCTATTTCCGACGAGGGCCATTTTTTTTGCGGTGACGTTTCTCATCCAAATGACGTGTGACCAGGGGACCGCGGTTTGACCTCTCTTGACCGGCATGGCTCCGCACTTCCATACGAAATACTTCATGACTATGCCAAAAAATGCCTCGACGTGTCAAAAGAAGACCGGTCACGACCTCGCTGCTGTTCATCCTTGTGTGTGTGGGCTCGAGCGTTTAGCAGTGTAACAGGTACGAAGTATACCGGTACGTACGGGGTATATATGCGTGTGTTTGTTCTCCACCTTCAAACCCTCCCAGGAACGTGGCCCCATTCTGGCGACAAACTTCTTAGAATCCGGGTACCTGGTCGCCGAAACGAGACCGCGGTTCCAGCCGTTGTCTCCACCCGTCAACGTCTATCAATGGGACAATTGGTACGCGAATAGAAAGGAGACTGCTGTGTTTTGACCGCTTGCCTGACCGCCCTGTTTTTTCCGATTAAAATCAGTCCTCGAGCGGTCAAAAAGATCTTGACGCACACGTGAGCCCGGTTTCTTGACCTCAACATGAGTTGGCATTCCGAGGCGTGCGACAGCAGCGGTTGGAGTAGCACCACGCCCCTCCAGCCCATTGGACGGGTTGCCGTGGTCGTTTGTGCTGGAGCTGTGAGTCGATTTAAGACCCCAATTGTGGCAAGCAAGGCAATTTGGTTGTTTAGGTTGTTTTAGAGCTGGTAGATACTCCTTTTTGATAGCAAGTAACCGCCCTATTCAGCACCACCCACCTCGACAAAATTGCGCTCGGCCCGCTAAATTCAAAGCTTTCACGGATGGTTTTAGTGTGCTTACTCGGGAGTATCGAGTTTTTTCGTATTCGAAGTACTAAAAGCATTGTAGTACGTGAAAGCCACAATACTCCGAGTTTTAAGAGCGTGAGCTGTACAGCGCCCTCAGTACAAGCTTCACTCGCAGTATGTACGAGCATCCGATAGACTGCGGTATCGGTATCTCACAGCGATACATAAAACCCAAATGCTCACCCAACACCTGTCTCTCCACCCCGTCGGCCCTCCCCCAGTCTTGACTGGGATCAAAATTCAAACCTGCCCTCTCGATCTGTTCCAGCGTCCTGCTGATCATTTCTGGTGAACACACATTGTCGACTAGGCCTGTCCATACCGCCTTTCCCTCGAGTCGAACCATTTATGAATTCCCCCCTTCCCACGAATATCACAGTTTACTGCATCGAAGCCCAACCCGCTCTCCAC
>JBBMHQ010094906.1:0-10380 GCA_037834295.1 Postelsia palmaeformis | reverse complement strand
GAGAAATGCTACATCGAGTAACTCCCGTCACATGCGGAGAATATCAGTACTGAAATCTCTACAAAAGTCTGGAAAAGGCGTGTTGCGGATGACGCTGAAACTCGGCGTGGAAACTCGCGAAACGATCGACACCTTTGCCATCGCCTAATTCGATTTCGATCAGGAGATGTCGCGAGTGCAAGACCCCCTTACAAAGTTAAGATATTACGATGAGCGACATAAATTCAGGTTTCGGGATCCAATTTTTCGAATTTTGACGTGACATTTCGACACTGATTTGAATTGCATCTGCGCAGGTAGTTAAGCGTGCACATCATGACTTTTTTTTTTCAGCGTATGTTTTGGCCAAAATACCAATTTAATTGGATTTATATTGAAACCGTCTTAACCCCCCCACTAACATTTTTTTTTCTGATGTGCACGCTTGAAGAGTTGTGTTTCACGATAAAGTGTCCCCAAACCAAATTTCAGATCTAAATTCGAAAAACTGAGCCCCGAAAATGCATTTTCTTGAATGGAGCGTTCTGGTCTTGGCCGGACCAGCTCGTACAGCTATTTCGGGCACGACAGAGACGCCGTCGTTTTGAATATATACCCTGGTGCAATGTATACGCGAGGCGCGGTGACGCCAAAATTCATGCACGAGTAATAAGGACCCTATGTACGAATACTGCGATCAATATCAACACAGCATACCAATACCATCGTCTTGCTGAGGGGTCCGTGAGGTATTTCCAGTACCTGCGTCCACGACGAGCATGCGAAGCTTTGTTTTTCTTCTGCTGCCGTATCATTATTTTTAATGGTGGAACACCCCCAGTACCCAGTGATATATCGGGAAACTTTTTTGCTATATCATACAAAAAAGCCATGCCGTGCTCGTAGCAAGAGGAGCAACAGGCTGTTACTATTATTATTATGCTTACCATCTGACGATGTGTGTAGTGCTGTTTATATATAATTATGAAATACGCCAACTAACTATGAGTTCGACTGATTAAATTGTTGATATTCAGTTTTGCAAGCTGTGAAATACGTATCGTCTATACCCCATTTTTACCAATTTCTACAAATAAACAAATTGTAGGATAGGCCGTTCGCGCGTATTCTACTTGTACATTATATGTATTTCCTTGTCAAGGTTATAAACCAGTGACTCCCCTGGATGTTACCCGGGTCAACGGGACAATTTGCATAACCATTCTGCGCACTGTTGTTCTCGAAAAAGGCTGACAAAAAGTGGAGGATTCTCGAGAACAAAAATGCGGCAGTACCAATGATCATACGACAAATCAAAACTGATGTGACGCTCATGAAAACTAGAGCAACCAACATCCCTCCATCTCATCCACCAAAAAAACGACCACTCCCCTCCTCAGGCATCCCCTGAGAGCATCTACCAAAAAGCACATACTATTCACATAGCCGCCTTCGCTGTCGTACTCAAATTGTGCGCGGTTTATTATTTATGATTTCCTGTCTTCCTTCACGACTCACCAGCGCTCCCATCTCTCATGTGCGACGGCGCTCATGCGTCGGGTGCTGCTGTTCATTTAGCCATACATTACGATTGTTCCGCCTTCTGCGCCTGTCCTGCCTGCCCGCTGCGTCACACATACTTCTGACGAGCGGGAAACATCACGTCATGCCACCTGGTACAAGGCCCATTGTGCTCGTCCTGTGTTGCTTAAACGGCTATGCTTCGAAGTATCGTCCAACGACACAACGGACATCAGTCTGATGTGCTCCTCAACTATGACCGGGGAACACAGTAAATAAGACCGGATAATGTTAGTCAAAATAATGAAATATATAGGTATTCGTGTGTATCTTAGGTCTTATGATGTAATATGGTCCCCCGTAACACAGTACTCGTACGAATTCGGCGGAAGTGTCAAAACAACATACAAAAGCAACATAACCTACTAACAGTACCATTACTAACTAAAATGATGATCCTCGATGTATCTACTGTATCATATACGCTACCGCGCTATGAGTACTATATACAAATTACATCGTTTTGACTCTAGTTTTATCGTATTCCATTTTTGTTCTCCTTCCTGCGCCTGCGCAGTCCCTCTACAAAGAGTACACGGATGACACGTACACGAAGGAGAAAGAAGCGCCGGAGTGGGCGGGGAACCTCGGGCCCATCATACGTGCGGAGGTCGGCGATACAATCATGGTCCATTTCAAGAACATGCTCCCTGAGTGAGTATCTCGACGGCTTGCTGCAGTCCTACGTTAATCCTTGTGGAAAGTTCGAAACATGAGGAACTCGTGTCCCGTTCACTTTCCCAATCACCTACGGCCATGCATGATATCGAGTACACCTCCCCTATCGGGTAACCCCCCACCAAAAAAAAAACCGCAGCCGCCCTGTTGTCGTACAACAGTAGACCCAACTCGAGATCCCAACGCGCAACTGGCACGTTTGCCGCCTTCTCCTGCCCCCCACATTCGTTCTCGGACTTGTTCGTCAGCCTTCCTGCGTCAATGCTTACTGCATGCGCTTCTTCTAGGGAGACATTTGAAGTATACAGACCGAAATCCTTTGTATACTTTCCCCCAGCTTCTATACCCCCCAGCAGTCCCCGGAACTGTGTCCAATCTACCCCAAATACCACGACGTAAATCAGGTCTATATTTCCTGCGCCTTTGTGCCACACCCCTCCACCCCTCCCGCCCCTTTGCCTTCGCTCTCCGACTTGGTAGCCTCCCTGCTTCCATGCACCCCCATGGAGTGCTGTACACGCCCGAAAACGACGGGGCATTTTGGAGGCTTAATACTTTTCCAGGCTCTTCCGTTGCTCCTGGAGACAGGTACACCTACGAGTGGACCGCGCGCGAGGACTCTGGCCCAACCGGGGACGATAAGAGCAACCTCTGGTGAGATAGAGGACATCATCATTGTCATCATGAGCCGTAATAGTAAAGGACGGCGTTCAGGGAGGGCGTGTCGGGGTGTGGAAGGGGGGGGGGGGCGTACTCATTCGTTGCTCGGCTGGGTCATTTTACCAATGACCACGCATCCCTTCCGAGACGGAGCGCGGGAGGGCGAGGGGGGGTATACCGCTGTAGAGGCCGGTGCGGGGTGACTTGTCTATAAATCGATATTTCGATATAGTATCGTGCCTGTACCCCGAGAAGGGCCGACCGGCCAGCCGGCCGGCCGGTCCGTAACAACTCCGCTTGCTTTGAGGCCGCCTGGAAATGCTGCACGAAACGCTCGAGCTCGACGGGGCGGCAGCTGACCAACCGCGGCTTCCTACGGCGGAATGGCATGTATCCGTGCCACATACCGCAGGTTTTATCACGGGCATGTTGAGTCCGTCGAAGATATGTACTCCGGCTTAATCGGGCCGCTGATCATCTACGAGAAGGGGATTTTGGACGACCATGGGCTGCCTACGGTAAGTTTTAACCGGGTAGCATTATACGAACTACCTATGGGGCTGTAATAATGGCGAGATTTCCGTATTGCCTTGTGGGTGCTGTCTCTCTTCTGTCTCGTACGTGTGATGGCAGCGGCAACGAGACGGTTCGTGGTCACGATGAACACATGGGCCCGATGCATCATGGGTACCCCAACATATTCGAACCGAACAACTAACTGGCCTGAACAAAAAATCAGTAAATACGGTGTACAAAAAAGATATTTGTAGCGCATTGTGTCAAAGCCGCGTGGATAGTTTTACCAGCGGCGGTACCGACGTGAACATAACGTGCGCTCTCAAGGCTCACTTAACTGGGTAAGGAGACCAGGCAGGTGCTAAGCGCTTGGATTGCCCATGGCATGTTGTTCAGTTTTAGGCTTCAAAATGTTTTTCGCCCGCAAGGCCGTGGCGTTGCAGACGAAAATGAGGAAATTTCCGGAAACTGAAGCCGTGGAAAGCTTTTTGGGAGCCCCTGTTTGTAGTCAAGGTCGTGGTCCCGCTCCTGCCTCCCTCCGCCCACTGATCGCCATCTACACTGCACTCACGTACTGCTGTAGAAATGCACATGCCGTTTTATTGAAAATTCCCTCCCCTTCCCGCGCCCCCCGCATGTTCAGGACACCGACGAGGAATTCGTGATCCTGTTCATGGTGTCTGACGAGAACCAGTCCCACTACTTGCAGACCAACATCGACAAATATGGCGGCGACCCCGAGAACGAGGTAGGTGGGCCGACACATTGCCGTTGGCAAAACCCTTGGAAATACCGTTGGCGAGAGTGATGGCAAGACCGCTGGCAAGACCGCTGGCAAGACTGTTGGCAAGACCGTTGCCAGAACCTTTACAAGGCCGTGAGCGAGACCGTTGGCAATACAGTTTGGTAGGGCTGTCGGAATGAGTCATGCCAGCCACCAAACGAAACGGGCATCCCCGGTTCTCGATACTGAACCAAACAGTTGGCCGTCGATGGTTGTTGTCCGACATCCCGTTTCGGCTAGGACGGCCTTCGTCGGTGAAATATTACGGTAACTTTGTCAATACTAACGGCCGAACGAGGCTGGTTCTGTGTGTGGTTCGCTGGTCCACCATAAAACTTGCCACCGTCAGCACCATGCGGTCATATCGAGACATCTGCTTTCTCTGCATGGTTGGGGAGAAGAAGGGCAAGCACAATACTTTGGACGATAGTTATATTAATATCTTGAAGTTGTCGTTGGCATGAAATTCTTTGGCTGCTTTATTACGCGCCGCTAATGACCTTGCCTCGCTTCTCTTGACTATCGACGTACGTATAAACAATAAGTTCCCCAGCCCCCTCTGATGATGTTGACACCGATTCGACGCCCTGTGTAACGTTTTTGCAGGATTTCGAAGAATCCAACCTGATGCACTCGATGAACGGTTTCCTGTACGGTAACCTTGCCGGCCTGGAGATGACGGAAGGAGACACTGTGCGCTGGCACGTCGCCGCCTACGGCACCGAGGTAATCCTATCCTGGAATCCAGGCCGTTGGCCGTTGTTCTCTGATAAGTGTAATTTATTACGCAGTCACCCGCCCGTTTGCACTCTGTTGCGCTGGTCATATCTCGGTGTCGAGGTGGTCAAAGTACCGTTACACTTATTTGGGCAGGTTGATGCTCAACGACGTTGGCCACTCGAGGGAAACAGTACATACAGCATGGCCAATCACGCGGTAATCAAGCGGCTGTTGCGCGAAGATTGTGGCCAACCCATTATTATCTCACGGCCGCATCCGCCTAACGATCTCTTCTGCCCGCCCTCGTCCCCCTCGGCGCACGCGTATGGACTGAGCACTCCCCGACGTGTACCGTCCCGGCATTATGGCGGTGCTAGGGTCTATGATCATACGACTATGAATGATACCGAGTAACTTCCCCTCTCTCCCCCCACCCTGAGCCGAATATCTAAAAAACCGTACCCCCCCAAACGGTGTCGCCGACTAGATGTAGCCGTTATTTCTCCTGACCACTGTAGACCTGGCCCCGTCTTTGCATCGGCTTCTGCGGCACATATCCAACGGTCGTATCAGGTAGACCTGCACACGGCACACTGGCATGGCAACAACGTCAAGTTCAACAAGAAGAATGTTGACACACTGGATCTGCTGCCGTCGACCTTCCTCACCGCAATTATGACCCCCGATTCCGTCGGCACTTGGCTGTGAGTCTTGAAGTGCTTGTAGTGGATATAGTTGTCAAAACAGTCGCTAAGAACATCTTGTTGGGGGGCCTCTTTGATACGTCATGTTTCCCGACACAGTAATGTCATCAACAAACAATAACACGCCTGGGCCAGGTTCGCTGAAAAGTGGACACCGGTGAAAAGCAGTGCGTTGGCTTATTGCCTTGCCCTTGCGCACTTTGTCGACAGCAGTCCGATCTTGATAGGGAGGACAAAATACGAAAGCACGACGGCACGGTTGGCACCAGGCCTGCCATTTCGGCCGCGCTGCTTCACCGATTGCTCTCTGTTTAGTCTGACAGTACTTGCAAAATGGTCACATCGTTTTTGAAGTCCTGAACGTGATTTTCCCAGCCGGTAGGACGTCCGTCGGAATCGCATTTTTAACACTGTTGCTCTTGAAAACTGAAACTACCTACGTAGCGGTGACGGGTATCACCGGTGGTCTAGAGGGGACGGGAAAAATGAGGAAATATGAATATTGCAACTTTTGTGGGTTGTTTTCTGGTTGATCTCACGCGATCTTAACGGTTCTTCTCCGACGACTCTTTGCTATGCGTCCCGTTTGCCCGGCGACTTCCCGGCTGTGGCTTCCGACCGCTGGCGCTGGGAAAATCTGCGCCTTTTACACTACATGACCTCGCCTGGCAGGTTCCATTGGTGAGTGTGCATGGAAGGAGCCGACAACATGCTGCTGCGGCAAAACGTGGTAAAGTCATTCAAACGCTTTACTCTTAATAGTGACGGGTACCGTGCTTTGATGGTTCACAGAGATATCGGAGGCCTCACAGCAGCTATGTTTAGCTGCACTACTAATGTACAAGTTCATGTTGTTCAGCTGATATGTGCATGCATTAGGTTGGATCTAACGAATGTCCCATGCCGTTGTATGTATCGCTTGGTTGTGAAACTATCTCGAGTTGGGTTGTTTATGTAGCGCCACGAAATTTAACGTTTGCGAGATTCGACGAACTCAAGGACATGTGCTTTTGTTGGTTGTACACGGAGGTACTACGGCCCACTAGCCTACCTACGGCAGTTTATAACCAACCAAACATATGGAATTGCTGTTGGTTTCATCACAACAGTATAACCAACAAAATATGATGAAACTGCTGTTGATTTCATTATCCATCTACTACTCGTTGCACGCATCCACGCTCTTGTATGATCCGGTGGATCCTCGATACTTTCAACCAACGCCTCACATTGATACTCTATGCCCCTTTAGCACTAAAGTCTCGTTTCGGGGACGTGACCACTCAAAATATACGTAGTTGGTCCCCTAAAGGTAATGGCACTTCGTACGGTCTACTTTGTCTTCACCCCCTGCCCTGCCACCCGTTGCTCCTCCTTTTACCCATCCTCCCGCTCTTTCTTTGTCTCCGACGGAAATCTTGGTGCTGCTGTCTTTTTTCATTTGCGATTTTGCAGCCACGTAAATGATCACATCCTGGCGGGGATGCAGGCGTTCTACACCGTGTGGCCCATGACCCACACCGAGTCGGCTTCGTTCCAGACTCCGTAGGGGACAGACAACACGGCATATGCACGGGGGTGGATGGTAGGATTCACCTGTACATGTCTGTTGTTAGGCCAAGGTGCCCACCCTAAATTTAAGCGCGTGCCGGTTCCCCCGACCGTGCGCATATTTCTACTTTATTTTCGATTTTGTCCGGTGTACATTGATTGTGTGTTCGTATATATTTCTAAAATCGTTGTTGCGCTGTTTCACGTGTCTTGCTGCTTGCGTACGAGGCACTATAGCTTGCCTGGCAGCCTATGCTGTTCGTCAGCGGATAGGCATGCCATCTCTCCCCGACTCACTCGCAAGCCTTGTCCTGGGCCGCGAGCACGTTGTTTTCTCGTGCACTTCGCCTTATCTCACGTGTTTGATGTTTGATGTGTTTTATTAATAGTAGCAATCACATGCACCCCACGTTGGGCAGGCTTGTCTGATTCCAGTGTAATGCGATGCCTGTCGAAGGAATCGTTCTGGTAAAGCCTTGACGTGTGGCACACGCGGTAGGAAGTCTACTTCAAGTCACACACGACGTCCCCCCTTGCTGTACCTTAGGTACAACATTCGGCACATAGCCTTGTGCCGTCGCTATGTTTGATTTGTGATCGGTCAAGAATTTTTGCATGCTACATAGAGCCTATCGATCGGATAGCGCGCAACGGAACTAAGTGACATTTTAGACTAGCGTGATGCACCCATCAACAGAAGAATGTGGCATAGCTGTACATACGAGAACGGTGGCGGGCTGGAATCGGGTGCTTCTTGATGCGCCCCTCCCCCAATGGCTACGAGTTCGGTCTCTTTTGGTGGTGACGTTGTGTTGCATCCCGCGACATTCGGTGCTTTTCGCCCCCTTTTCCATTCGAAGCCGACGTTCGAAACTGTTTCGCTGTTTGATGTGTAATGTAGTTGTTTAGAACGTGATGCTAGTGGTTTGTGGATGAGCGACGAGCAGGTATCACATGGCTAGGGGCAGAAAAGAAATTAATCCGTGCAGGTACTTTAAAAAAGCGAAAAATAAATTGAGGCCGTAGTACAGACAGTAGAAGTAATGGGCTGATAGACTTCCGATCGCAGCCTTTTCCTCGTTTTCGGCGAGGCCCGGTTGCGACTTAGACCGAGGGTCTCGTCTCCTGTGTGTATCCGTGCTCGATGGGCGTGCCATAGATAGGACGCACCTGGTAGAAAATATTACGGGGGACTATAGTAATCAGGACCATCGAATACACAACAACCTACCAGGTCCATATTCGGTCCTGATTTATCACGTTCCCTGGTAATAGATTACCGTAAGAGCAACGTAATCGCGAATGCGACACACAAGCTCAGAACTAGAGAGTACCCTGTGCTTGCTTCACACGCCGTAAATCAATTTTTGTGCATTTTCTTGTTCCTCCAGCCTTCTTCGTCCTCTCGCGTCGTTCGTACTGCTGTGTCTCATTCCAAAATTTATTTTTTTGCTGTAGTTTTATGACTCGTAGTCCTGGATAATTTGATGTAAGCATTGGACTTTTCGATAAGGTATCCTGCGCGGCAGGGGTGCTCGTCCGGCACTTCGCCCTGCGCTGAGAGGACGCGCGCGTCGCTCGCACTGCGTGGGGCTAGTACCTGCGAATAATCTGGGAAACCAAGCCTATAAACAATCATACCACTGAAGGGTGGGTGGGAGGTCTCAGTACATATCTCGTGCCCACCTCTGCTCACGAGGTTTGGGGAACGAAAATAACGAGTGATCGTGAACGACCACTCCACAATACAAGTCAAGACATTTCTGATGGTACGAGTAGTTTCATCATTCGTGTCGAACCATTTCCTCTGTTGACATCGCCATCTTTACTGTAGTATTCTGACTCGTAGTCCTGGACCATTTAATGTAAGTATTGGGTTTTTAGATGAGGCCTCCCTCCTGCGTCGACCCGTGGTCTCGCCCATGTCTCGTTGCGTCATTGGATATTGTTTTGTTGTGTACTCTTAATAGACCACTGGTCGGATACGTAGTTGTCTCATCCATACTTTTTTACGCTTGCCTGAACCCTGTCTTGCACATACATGCTGCGAAACCTCTCTCAAACTCGGGCGACCGAGGAAGCCGGCTAGCGTCCGCGTAGCACCGGCCGCATTTTCTATTACCACCCTGTACCCGGCCACTAGAAGTAGCGCCGATGTTGTACTTTGCTATTGCCTCCGTCTTTCAGCCACAGTTTGTTTTTTAGATCTCGTCCACCGCCGTCCCGGGCAGGGATTTGATTAGGGAGCGTCCCACTCGAAAGAAGTGCATCGTTAAATGGTCCGGTGGGCCTGCCTCTCGCAAACAAAGGGCCTGCAGGGAAGCGGCCATTCGACTGCGGAGGGGGGCCGAGAGCCCCGTCTCCCCTCCGTCGTAACCACGGTTATATCGCACCTAATCCGCTGCGCGACGGATATGTACGCCGAAACCGCCAGGCTTCCGCGCGTCTCCGGGCAGACCCGGTCTGCCCACACTCCTACCGCCTCACTAGAAACACGCACAAAGCGTCTTACCGAACGAAAAAAAAAGATTGAAGCCTCCAGACTCTATCCAGAAGCATCAGAACTTGCGACCCCAGAGTGAAGGAGAGAAAGGTCGTATCCCCCGCGCATCGAGTAGAAGGCTAACAGTTCAAACAGGGCGATAAATCTCGTCAAAGAGATGTTGTTTGTTACTCACAGTAATATGGTGCATTTTCGTATTTTCTTGTTTCGGTATTTTTGTTATATGTATCCGGTGTCCGGTGTACGTTGACGTCATTCATTTGCCGGCATCAAATTCCCTTGAGATGGTTGTGTTTGCCTCTGTTTCGCAGTCTGTGACCGCACGTATACTGTATCCCTAATCTCAGGGATGAAAAATCAGTACGGACACTCGTGGGTGTACTGATGATGCCTCTGCCGTAGATATAACTTGTATGTGTGAAGACAGCCGCACTACTTCAAGTATATATATACCAAAGAACAAATAGCGGCTTTTCTTGACCTAATTAGAACCGCAATCCCTTTTCGGGACAAAATACTTGGAGCCAGGTTATTATACTAGTACATGTTACTGCTGTGCAGTGCGGTGCTAAAAGGACCAATCCACGTTAACACGACTGGCTGAACCACAAGCACAGGCACAGCGAAGGTAGTGCTCGATCGCATCGGAGAAAACAACGAGGGGGGGGGGGGGGGTGTACTCACGAGGAGATCTGTGCTCGATC
>JBBMHQ010094895.1:0-10381 GCA_037834295.1 Postelsia palmaeformis | reverse complement strand
AGAGAGAAGAAGGGCGAAGATAATAAATGGGATGAAAAAAAAAATAAAAAAAAAAAAAAAAAAAAATCAAAAAAACCCCCCCCCCCCCCCCCCCCCCCCAAACGATGTTGGGATACGAACATCTCAGCACCCTTTCGTTGCCCAGCGTAATGCAGTGATTCATGAGGGTTTGCGGTACGATTGTGACGCACACAGATTCCCACTACGTGTCGCATATCACAAGGGCGATAAGGTAACAAACACCCTGGGGCGAAGTTCCGAGACGGGTTTCGACGAGGCTAGGGGGGCGGCACACCCAACGAAAATGGCGACGTTGGGAGGATGTCATCTTGATTTTTATGCAGAGATACATCGCTCGGCGTTGACACCCTCTCCACTGTCGAGCAGCTCAGCTTGGAAATTCGGCAGAGGAGGTGTGCGATCGTTATGACCGGTGTGATAGTGTGATACCAGTGCGGTGTTGTCTAGGTAGGGAAAGAGGGCACGCGCAGGACCGCAGCCGTGACGGGTTGCCCTACCGTACTTGAATCAAGCCATTCCGGTATGGGTCCGACTCGGCGCTCTACTGCCAGTAAGTACGCCAACAAGTAAACAAAGATGATACATTGCACAGCTGCGCCCCCCCCCCCCCGCCGCCCCCCCTTCCTTGCACAATGTAGGCGTAAAAAAAAACTTTCGGAGACACTGAATACTGCTGTGGCACACCATTAGGCGTGCCGCACAGAGAGGCTGTCAACACCTTGTGGTGGTTTGCGACGTTGCCCCCGCAAGGGTGTTTTTCCGCCCACGTTGTGTAGGTGGGGGGGAGGGGAGGGGTTCTGGCCACCTGTGCAAGAAGAAAGAGAGAGCTTGCAAGGTGCGACAACCGATACATGTCTCCCAGCCAGCGTCGCCAGTTGATGAAGAGAGTCAAAAAGGTGCACACGTTACCTCGGAACAGATCGTCGACTCCCACAGTTCATGATCTATAGATCCTTCGAGGTACAGTTGATCTACTCCCGGTCTTCTATGATCTATAGCTCATGTTGCGGGGTGGAACCCGTACAACCTGCATGATCTATTCAATAGCA
This sequence comes from Postelsia palmaeformis, assembly GCA_037834295.1. Classification (NCBI taxonomy): domain Eukaryota; class Phaeophyceae; order Laminariales; family Laminariaceae; genus Postelsia; species Postelsia palmaeformis. Next base: position 9,311 of record JBBMHQ010094895.1, on the reverse strand, counting down.
CATGTTTACTGGGTTGGATATGTGCTTCATCGCGCGGAAAGTCGATCAGATCACTACGTATACAGATCCTGCGCAACCTCTCACAACAGCAGGTGAGGGACTAGATGATCTACAGGAGACAGATCAGATAGATAGATCGTGATATGTTTGAGACGTGAAAAGGTGCAACAGACCATCGATACCCACCAGCCAATCGCGAGGGCGCTAGTTGTGAAGCTTGGGTGGGTCCCGGGGAGACCTCTTCTACAACCCGTGACGCCCCAAGGTGCATGTGCTTGTACACCTTGAGACCCCACGAGCGGCAGAGATCTTCCGGCACCCACTCGGCCTCCACATCCAGCGCAGTCCATTGGCTTTTTACCACCCTCCGCCGGGGAAGAAGCATAGTTGCAAGACATAGTTGCAAGACGTCCCGTGCAATTGCGTATAAAAAATGGATGCGCCAATAAAGTCGGCATGGACACTGGGTGTGCTGGGTGTCAACAACGGTTGTCCCCGGGTTTTTTTTTACCTCATGTACCGCAGTCCCGCTGTGGGAACAAACCAACTCGAAATTCTGAGTAGATTGCCCCCAAAACGGTACTGCAGCACCACAGCATTACTGTAAAAGGGTCAGCGTGCAGAACGCCCACACGTAACGTCACCAAGGGAGCAAGGGAGGCGAACAAGGAACGCACTGTATTGTGTTGTACCTACAAATGTATGTCATTGAGTGGAAATAAGGTGATATGACCCATGAGTATATGTGATAGTCGCAGCGGGTGCAGGGCAAATATCGAAATTTCGATACGATATGATATTCCGATATCCCGAAAAAAGTTAGAGAGGGAGGAAAGACGCAGACAAGGAATGTATTGTGTTGTGTCTACCACTATGTCATCGAGTGGAAAACAGGTGATCTGTCCGATGAGTGTAGTATTAATAGGTGATAGTTGCAGCGGGCGGGGGGCAAATATCGAAATTTCGTATGATATCGATTCTTCGATACGATCTTCCGGTCTCTCCAAAAACGTCGATACGTATATACTCGAACGATATCAGAGACTACACTGCCATAATACTTGTTGCGAGTTTTATTCCTCCGCCGTGCGATTTATTTCCCCACCGACAATCCCATCCGATTTTGCCGTCGTTTGATCGTTTGACCTGGTCGACACAGCAGCAGCGTCGGCCAAGCTTCACAGCAGCATCTGGGAGCGCACAAGAGGGCCTCGACGCGATGGAGGAAACAGACGCAAATGAAAACGCCCAGGAGATCCGGTGGGATTTTTGTCGTTTCCAATACGTACAGAGGCTTTCTCATCCCTTTCCTGGCTGCTGACTGGCCCATTCGGGCAAAAAATATGAGAGCACTGCTAGCTGCAGTCTTTTGAAAAGCAGACCCGCTTTTTTCCCCAATTGCTGTACTATTCGTGGTATAATTCGACCTTTGACGACTCCCAACCGAAAAACGACGTTTGTCCAGTTTTAACGCTCAGACCATCTCCCTCACGGCATTCTAAGAGAGCGTAGGTGATAGTCCATCTTTTTCGTATCAGACGCCGGATTAATCCGACGCCTTTTTCATATTTAGATGGCTTTTAAAAATTGAAGTTTCTCAAGCTGCTGATACCACTGTTGACTCGGATTTTCGTCGACAACGCCGAGCACTTTCAATATCACCGAGGGCCATATTTAATACCATGGTAGGCCTTATGTTACACACAGACACCTATATACCAGGTATTCACTTATTCTTACTAGGAATATTTGGTTCTATTTACTATGGTCCTCCGTAATATTATGGGTGGCCATAGTAAATAAGACCTACGGTACACACAAAACCCTATATATTTACCCTTCTTTACTAACAAAATTTGGTCCTTTTAAGTATGGCCCCCCGAAATAGCAGGCGAACATACTCGGGCCCTTTAACCCGACCGTCCATAGCATCCTGCGCGGCCACAGCAGAATGTAGATACCGAATAGGAGCTCCGGAATGATCAAAAAGCCTGCTTTTGAGCAATTTCCTTCCGTAATGCAAAGCACAGCAATGCCTGCACTCCTATGCGGATCCGAAAGAGCCTGAACACCTCCTATTTACTGGAGACCATATCGAACACGCTATGTATATACGCTGGTCGGGACATGATCTCCGGGGCCTTAGCGGTGGAGCTATGCCGTGTTCGGCGAAATGTCGTGACATGCCGATCATTGTAATAAAAATAGTACCACTGCCGTTGCAAAAATCGCGAGCAATATTACGGGGGAGCATTAACCCTCTTTGTACGGCAGTACCGTTCTGGGGACTCATTAGTCAAATTTCAAGTAGTTTGTCCCAAAAACGGGACTGCGGTATCAAATGGGTTGAGTAGGAACGTCGGAAAGCGCGGCACCGTAGAGAGCGTCGAGTTGGTTCGTGCAGAGCGTTGGGGGTGCGATCGTTTTTTATTTCCAAAACCGAAATCGCCTATTATTACAACCGAACGAGGCGTTTTCTGGTCTAGAAAGAAGAGAGCCTTCCGAAAATATTTACCAGGTGTGTTTTGACTTTTAGCGTCCTTGTTGCCGTTCTTAGAAAACGAGCGCTCAGAAGAAACGACCGCACCCTCCGGTGCGAACGATTTCAAGGGTCTTTACGGTATTTGATGTCCGCAGTTTCCCCAGACTCCACGGTCTCGAGGTACTTGGTGCCCGAGGTTTCCCTCTACTGGTCAGTTTTTTTCTTTCCAAGGAATTTTCTGATAGGTGGAAAGAAAAGAGGATGTGGTATTTTGTGGTGCCCGTGCAGTTTTCCCTGTTAAGTCATTTTACTTCTTAAATCAAGTTTCTGATTGGTGCAACGAGAAAATAGTTCGGTTCCCGCAGTTTCTCCTGCTGGAAATGTATGATGATAGATGGAAGGAAAAACGTGTATTTTCTTGGCGCTCGCAGTTTTACCTGCTTGGTGAAATTTTGTTCGAAAGGGATTCCTGATCGGTGAAAATAGCTGGTTGACCGGTGGTGTCGTCATCCAGGGGTCGTCACGTCCCTTTCTTTTTTTTTCTTCACAATTGGTCCTGAAATAAAATTACAGTGGTAGCAAAAGCCTGCTTCGCTGCTTGAATGGGAGCTAAGGGTTGAATTTACACGCGGCACGAAATCTGAACTGGAAGTAAAGGTTGTGAGCTTAACTTCTAGTGCGGCAGTCACGTTCTGGGGACAAACTACTTAAAAGGGTCTTTTCTAACGACAAGTATTTAGCAAAAAACTTGCCAAAATAGCGCGAGTTTTTTGCCAAACTTTTTGTTGGATATTCCCCAAGCCCTTCGTTGGTAAGTTTTTGGAAATTTGGACTTGCTATTTCATTTGGCAAGTTTTTAGCAAAACTTGAAAGCCCAAATTTCCAAAAACTTGCTATTTTGGCAAAGTTTTCAGAATGTCGTTATAAACGACCCTAACTTACGTGCTTTGTCCCGACATAGTGCTTTGTCCCCACATATGGGACTGCGCTGCTGGAAGGGCTATAACCTTTTGTTTACTTTTTAACAATCCGCCGGAGGATAGAAAAAAAAAAAACTAGTACAAAATAACGACGACGATGACGACCTTTGTTTTCGGTTCACAGAGACTTTGCCCTGAAGTATTTTTCCCTCCGAAAAGCACTCCACCTCGTCACTCGGAACAAAGGGAGCCCTTCCCATCCAGACTTTGTTGTGTTTCGAGTGGAAAAAAAAAACTCCCGAGGTCGGCCGTTGTGTGACGCGCGCTTCAGCAGTACCAGTGACGCAGGGCGGCAGAGGGCGCATTTTGAATCGATCTGTTGCCATCGAGCGGTCCGTATCAGAGGGTTAGGGTATACCTTGTACAGCAACATAGGTCCGCGAATAAGAAACAGCCTACGAGTTTTAGTAGTAAGAACATTAGGCTCACTTTCATGGGGACGCTAGAAAAAGTGTACGAGATATGAATCCAGGGCTTGTTCAGACTAGGTGTTTCTTGTTGTTGGCCCATTCTGTAATCGAGTGATATGCAGTAGGAATCAGAACCCAATGGAGTGACCGACGGGAGCAATAACGTACAGTTATATCGCCCGCTTTCTGGCTTCGGCCGTATTACCTCCCTTTCTCCCTCTCCCCTCTCCTTCTACCCCCTACCCTTCACACCTCGGACAAATATATTATCTACAGATAGATCATCTGAATCCTCCAACTTGGTCCTTTTTGATATGTTGTCCGGGATCTGTATGGCACAGATCCCACTCAGGAAACGTGTCCTTCATCTCGCAGGAATGTACGGCTCTCGCAGGGCAACATAAGCTGCAATAGGTTATACAGGTCGTACAGATCAGGAATAGACCTATCTGTCTCCCCTGAAAGATCTACAGTAGATCATGATCTTCTGTAGATGATCTGTAGATGAACCATCTGTCCGAGGTATATTACTAGCACGTATGCTACCCTTTTCATTCCTCTCATCATTCCCCCCGTTCCTCCTCCCCCGCCCCCCCCCCCCCACTTAAAAAAACGAAAACAAACTCAGGGACACCAAAGTGGATGGAGACGCAGTACACCACCTTATCAAGAAGTGCCTGAACTGCCAGCTGTGGCAGGTAACGCGATGTCGCTCTTTGGCGGATGCAGACCCCAGGGGTGCCAGAAACTGATATTGGGTTTACACTAAGGTGTTGATTGTACTGTAGTTTGTGAGTAGACTCGGTGCATGTTATAGGGTTCCTGTTTGTTTGTTCTCCTTGGTTTTCTTCGTTCGAGTAATAGTTATGACTGATCCAACAACATCCTTGAAGCTCATGCTCAACGTTGTTGCGGATGGAAAACGCCCTTATTGTTACCAGGTATACAGTAGTAGTAGTAGTCTCTCTATACTCAAGGTGTCGGTATGATATGATATTCGCCAGCAAACAATACCGGCAACATATGTAGCGGCAACCGGCACTATACATAGCGTCAACCGGCACTAATTACTCCGCACGCCACCACACTGCTGGTAAATCCCATCGGTGCCAAGCGATTCCACAGGCACTAAACCGAGCAACCGGCACTATAGAGGGACCACTAATGCGGTACTTCGTTTACTAATATGCACCCACACTCGTATTTCCGGGACCTACTCGTGGACAGGTGGGGTGCACTATTAACATTGATAAAATGGACAAAAAAAACTAGTGTTGCGGAGGACCATAGTAAATAGGACCAAATATTGTTAGTAAAAATAGCGAAACATATAGGTTTTTGTGTGTACCGTAGGTCCTATTTACTACAGTATGTCCCACGTAGTAGTGATAAAATCCCTTACCGTATACGAGTATGAGGAACGTATGCCCTTCATGAGGCCGTACAAAACCCGTTGTACGCGCGGTTGAAATATCATATTCACGTAATTTGTACGTAGCTTGTGCAAGATGCTTGTAAAATTTGGCTTTTGACGGAATCCTCGAGGTCTCTTCGAGCTCTGACAGACGGTTTTTATTTTGTTGATATATACCTGGTAGTACCTGGTACGACGTACAGTGAGTGGTATACACGATACCAGGTGCCAGGTATATTTTCTTGTCTTAAATGGCAGAATTCCCACCCCACTGCTACTGTTTTACGTTTTTTTTCTTCGCACATGTGAGGAAATGTGTTGTCCTTTCTCTTATGTTGTTGTCGGGAATTGCCCCTTCGCTACCCCCTTCACTATCGATCGCGTGTCCTTTTTAATATGAAGTAAGAAACATGTACAGTAGCAGAAGAGAGCATGATTGTCAGTACGAGGGAAAGTTATTGCGTTCCATTGTGACCGACGTTTTTTTTTTGCAATTTTATGTATGGTCGACGGAATTACTCATGGATCTCACACCAACGGAAGGGCTGGTTTGTGGCGACCACATGAGTCGTCAGAGGACACCCGGGGTACATCCCCGGGTTTCCTATGTAAATGCTACCACAGACAACGTCGTTTTTTCTCTAGTTTTTTTCGTGTACAGGAGTCCCACCCCACTTTCCCCCCCCCCATTCGGGCGTTTTCTGTCACGCGCTGTAACTGTAGTCGTGGTAGTGCCCCTTCGCTTGGCGGTGAGTTAAGGACCGCGTGCCCTTATTGGCATCCTTAGCTCTTGGTACTCGACCGCTTGGTATCACCAGCACTTTACCGAGCAAGGCCATCTCTTGGAGGGGATGCCACACACTCGGAGCCTAGTATATCTCACGGGAAACATGACTCACTCGAAGAGACTTGGTACTACAGTATGCGCAACAACCCAACCGGCGGATTAGTACTACAGTGTGCGGGCCTAAGACTGCTGTAAGAGCAAGAAACATCGTGCTCAGATAGGTACAGTTATTAGTAGTAGTTTATCTCTCACTTTGGGAGAGAACAGAGAGCGTGAAACCCTTTTAGGAAAAATTTGTAGGAGTCCCGTTTGGGGGACGGCCCGCTCAAATTCTGAGTTTCTCCCCCCCCCCCCGATGGGAGTGCAGTGCCCTTAAGGGTTAACCGGTCAGGAAATGTTGGGCCAGAAAGGTGGTAAATCTTATACCCCATTCACGTGCGATGCGGTCGTATAGCGCTCGTACAGCAGAAGTGGTCCCTCGTAAGTGCCGGTACATGTATGTGCACCAGGTAACAATGTCGGTACTGTATGTGACGGCAGCCGGCACTATATACTCCGCACACCGCCACACTGGTTGATCGCATCTGTACCAAGCGATTTCGCAGGCAATATGGCGGGCAGCCCGCGCTACTCAGCCGGCACTATAGAGGGGCGGGCCACTACTATATCACGGGGATAGCATACTAATCAGAACCCAATATGGTCTCTAAACATCGGGGGATACCTGGCTTTGTAGTACATCGTGGGTTTTGATTGCTGCGCCCTCCCGTGTTGACTTATTATGCGGGGGAATAGCATAGTAGTCGGAACCAAATACGGCGTCTAAACATGGAGCTATACATCGTTGGCCCTCCTGTGTTGACTTATTATGCGGGGGGATAGCATAGTAGTCGGAACCAAATACGGCGTCTAAACATGGAGCTATACATCGTTTTTGGGGTACATCCTGGGTTTTGACTACTATGCTCTCGCGTGATAACTGTTATGCGCGGGGATAGCATAGTCATCGGAACCAAATACGGTGTGTAAATATTGGGTGATAACATGCTTTTTGGGCCCATCGTGGGTCCTGACGACTATACTCTCGCGTGATAACTACTATGCGGGGGGATAGCATCAAAATCGGAACCAAAAACGGCGTGTAAACATGGAAAGATACATGACTTTTGGGTATATCACGTGGGTTCTGATTTCTTTGCCCTCCCGTGATAATGATCATGTGGGGTGATAGCATAGTAATCGAAAGCAAATACGGTGTGTAAATATTGGGTGATAACATGCTTTTTGGGCCCATCGTGGGTCCTGACGACTATACTCTCGCGTGATAACTACTATGCGGGGGGATAGCATCAAAATCGGAACCAAAAACGGCGTGTAAACATGGAAAGATACATGACTTTTGGGTATATCACGTGGGTTCTGATTTCTTTGCCCTCCCGTGATAATGATCATGTGGGGTGATAGCATAGTAATCGAAAGCAAATACGGTGTGTAAATATTGGGTGATACATGTTTTTTGGGCCCATCGTGGGTTCTGATTACTATACTCTCGCGTGATAACTCTTGGTAGTATGCGGGGGGATAGCATAGTAATCGGAACCAAGTACGGTGTGTAAACATGGAGAGGTACATGTTTTCTGGGTACACCACGTGGATTTTGATTTCCATGCCTTCCCGTGATAAGTATTATGCGGGGGATAGCATACGTAGTAGTCGGAACCGAATATAGGGTGTAAACGTAGGGGGATTCCTCGTTTTTGGGTACTGGTACACGTCGTGGGTTTTGATTACTATCTATGACTAGCAGGTACCTGGTATGTAGTACGGTGGTCGCTAGGCCATGGGATCTATCGTCGAGTGTGTTTTTCATTGTTTATCGAACGCCAGGTTTTGTATAGAGTAGAGAGGCTTCTCTGGAGCGAGGAGCCTCATTTTCAAAAATGCGTGCGCCCCTACTCGCGGTACGTATGCCTCTCTTTGTTCTTTGTCGATGTGACGCTTGGCGCGACTGCATTACTGTACGTATATCTCCGCCGTTCGCGTGCATGCATGCGCCAGGGAAAGAACAACTTTTGCTTCGGCAAGGGCCACCCTCAGCTTATTCGGACGGTCCGCCTCTCGGGGGATGGGGTGCACTACCAGCTGGTCAACAGCGGGGAGATTATGACCATGGCTTCTGAAGGCTACTTCTATTACCGGATCAAGCCCGGTTCGGTAAGGAAAAAAGACACCAATGAGTGTTATGCCGCACACTCGTACTCGTACGAGGAAGTAGAAGGGACTCGTGGTTCGGCAGTTTTTCCGACTGGTGCGACCGTAGGGATGGCACCTCATTTTTCTAAGAATCCTCACTCTTGACGTCACCCGAAAGCTGACTTCTAGAGGAAAACCAAAGACAAGAGGCAACCCGATTGACAACACATTTTTTTTTTTCAAAAATAAAGCACTCTTGGGGGTTTCAACTGGATTATTTACCTTAAGAAGCCCGGTCAGTCACAAACATTTGCCTTATAAGGCACCTAAAGTGCTGCCTCTACACTATTGTAGCACGCGCCTACATCTAAATTTTCTTGAGGCTCGTCACTCAATTTTGACCCTTGAGTACTGCGGTGCCGTTTTGGGGACAAAAACCACTCTAATTGTCTGTACTTTGTCCCCCAAACGGGACTGGAGCCGTAAAAGAGTCGAAGGTATATATTTTTTCACCTCGCACCCGATAAAACTGTCGGGCGAGAGAAGATGTTGCAGAGTGATCCCATGGCCTGTATGAGTTTTTATCCCGAATGACATTTCAAACACACACGAGCGATCGAACTTCGGACGAGATTGGGCATGTATTGGTCCTTAGTTGCGGAACGGAGCGCCTTCAGACAGAAACAAAAAGTGCCCTTATCGTACAGTGGCACGCGTCGTTCCACCTGTTACTGTTTTTCATTGGGGGGGGCTCCTCATTTGGTGAGCTTTGTACCGCTCACCCCCTAAAAATTATTTTGAGAGAAGAGATAAGAGGAAAAAAAGACGAGCCCGACGAACAGTCAATCCCCTTGACTCTGGGTACATCATTGAAGGACGTGGAGGGGCGAGTGCCTTTCCGAGTACGAGTGCATTTGGTCGGACGGGGTCCCCGTTGCGATACGTCAGCATCGATTACTTTGGCGTGTACGTGGCGGACTGGTTCGAGACTCTACTTTCACTGCTGCTGCACTGCTGCTGCTGCTGCTGCTGCTGCTGTGGTTCT
>JBBMHQ010094884.1:0-10381 GCA_037834295.1 Postelsia palmaeformis | reverse complement strand
CCCTCGTCGACTTGCGTCGAATTCTGCCTACCCACGCTACGAAGGCGCTCTCAGCAATTGGTACCTTTTTATTTTTTTTCAAATAAAGTCTCTCCACGTGGGATTTGAACTCGGGTACCAATACCAATGGTCTTTTAAGCTAACCACTGGTCTACCATGAAACAAATTATTACGGCTGCGTATACAGTAATGTGACCAGGACAGGCGCAGAATCAATAGACATGAATGTCGTTCGAGTACAGACCCATCTGATACAAAAAAAAAAAATCTTTAGCATTTGAAACACACAGCCGTACAGTAATACAGTAACGCACACAGAAAAGGCGCAGACTCGAAGGGCGTGTGACCTTCGAGCGCAGACCTATCCAGTAATACAATAGTGGTGAGAAATCACGGCACAGACAGTAGTACAGTAATGTAACCAAGACAGGCGCAGACCCATCTATCACAGTGATAGTGAAGAAATAAGCATAGGATCAGCGAGAAATCCACGCTTAAACGTACTACAGCAGTAGCGTGAAATGACGGCACAGTAGTTAACGACAACTAACTGCGGCAAACGCAGAGAACGTGTGAACATAACTTTAACATAGCGTGAGGCACACAGCAGTACAGTAGTACAGTAGGAGTAACGCACAGAGGAAAGACGCAGATTCGAGGGGCGTGTGACCTTCGAGCGCAGACCCATCCAGTAGTACAACAGTGGTGAGCAAAGCACGTTACAACAGTAGTACAGTAATGTGACCAGGACAGGCGCAAACTCAATAGGCTTGAATACCGTTCGAGTGCAGACCCGTCAAATACGACAGAACCTTTTCTTGAGCATATAAAACACGCATCAGTACACTATTACGGGGGACCATAGTTAATATGACCAAATAGTGTTTCTAAAAATGCGTAAATATATAGGCTTTTGTGTGAACTCCAGGTCCTGTTATCCATGGCCCCCCGTAATAGTATAGGGTGAGGATTCCCGGCACAGTTGTACAATAATGTTACCAGGACAGGCGCGGACGTGTAACAAAAAAAAGGAGTAAAAAATGTAAGTACATACGGTTACCGTAGCATCAGACACACAGCAAAACATCGATGCACACGAGGCGCAGCAGTACTGTAGTGAGGTGGCGTACACAGGAAAGGCGCAGCCTCGAAGTGGGTTAACAGTGAGGAAATTACCATAGGATCGAAAAGTGAACAAAATACACAATGATGATAATAATACAAAAAAGAAAAACTATGCGGCAAACGTGCAAGAATAGAAAACGTGAGAACGCACAAACGCAGCATCAGACACAGAGTCGTACAGTAGTGCAGTCACGCACACAGGAAAGGCGCAGACTCGAAGGGCGTGTGCGGATTTGAAGGGCGTTAACGGTGAAGAAATTAGCATAGGATTAAAAAGTAAACAAAATACATAATGACCATAATAATAAAATAAAAAGCACTGCGGCAAACGTGTTAGAAAACGTGAGGACGTATAAACGTAGCTTCAGACACACAGCCGCACAGTGGTACAGTAACGCACACAGGAAAGGTGCAGACTCGAAGGGCGTGTGGCCTTCGAACGCAGACCCGTCCAGTAATAGGGGGCAGATCGCTGTCTCCCTCAGTATGGGAGACAGCAACGACGGTCGTACTGGCCCATCCTTGAAGGGCTTATTCATGCCCACGACTGCGAGGCGCAGGGCATGTATGAAAAAGGACGAGCCTTCAATTTTCTATTTGTGTGTTGCGTTAGTGCGTTAGTCGGGATGCATTGATGCGTTGCTTTGTTATTTAAGGTAACAGCAGAAACGAAGCGGGGCGAAGAGGTAACAGCAGAAACGAAGCGGGGCGAAGCGGCGACGGCGGCACACACGCAACGACAGCAGCAACACGCTACGTGGTACGGGCAGCACCCAAGCATGTGACAGGCAAGCAACGGCAGTAACGACGCACGTGACAGCTGGCTTGATGAACACGAGTCTGAGAGTCTCATGAGCGAGCGCATTGGACACACTCGCTTGCTCGCTCGCTCAAATCTTGCATCATCGTCAGGCTTACGCTTGTTTTTCATGCTTCCTTTATTTTGGCTGCTGTGTGGAACAGGGGGCGAGGGGGCTCTGCAAGTGCGCTCCAGCTTTGAGATTCCCACCTGTGACATTTATCCAACACACATTGAGCCAAGCACGCAAACTGGGGGTAACCAAGTGAGATTACATAATGTGGGCACGCGCCAGTGAGCGATTCGCTCTCCCGGTCGTGCCGTGCATCATTAAACTTACCAGGTCCTATAAACGTACGGGCGCCCACAAAAATACATGAGCACCCGTCGAGATTCCTGGGTGTCCTCGTACGAGTTGTAGTGCTGTATCATTGTGACAACCTACTCCGCCGTAGCTGCTCATGGGGGTGGCGGGGTACTGAGTTCACCCGTGGTTACTTGTGGTCAGCGGTGGGCAAAAAGAGGTAAGAGCTGGCAGGCAGGGGCTATCAGTGCGGGCATCGCCTATAGAGACCAAGGGAAGGCGAAATGTTCAGCACATAAACAAGAACAAAAAAACGTTGCCACCCTTCTGTCTGGAGCGGAGCTATAATATGAACACGCCTCTATGTCATCATAACTCCTGCAACGGTCAACCGAACCGTAACACACACACCGAAAATAAACCGAAAAATATCTTAATTTTAGGAAACACGAAACATCTATCATGAGGGATCATACAAAAAAATAGCCTACGGTAAGCACAAAAACCCATGTACTTACCTGTTTTCAATGCCACAATATTGGCCTGTTAACTGTGAATCCCCGGTATAGAAACACAGACAAAATACTGCTTCAAGAACAATTGCTCCTTCATACCGTCGAAACTTGCTACATACTCCGCTTTGGCTGTCGCTAACGTCATGCTCTCCGGAGTTCTTCAAAATAACGATACAGCCGCGCCTCCACACATCATACGCCCCCCCCGATACCGACCTTCTGTTAGCGGCCTCGCTGGCGTAGTCTGCGTCCGCAAACACCAACATGCTCAAACCTTCCGCTGAGCCTTTCTCCAACGTGACCCCCAATGTTGTTGTACGCATAACATATTCTGAAATATAAAGCGCTGCTTTCCAGTACACCTGCTCGGCAGCTGCGCAGTATCCAGCCACTGCTCTCATTTTGTTTGCACTATTCGGCCAGATCTGAGTGGAATGCCACTTGAGCGAACTTTCGAACTCGTGGAAAGGCCAGTTACCCGTAACTTTGTTCTCGAGCAGATCCCCTAGTTTCCTACCTGCTGGAAGTGGGATGCTCTTTCTTGCATTCACCTTCTTTCCCCCGTCGAGCTGAATACCATAAGTCGACTGAGAAAACATCAGCGGACCCCTCTCCTAATGTCGTTCGTAAAGATATCTCGAGAAAACCCTCAATTCTCGTAGATTCGTCAAATGAACCACTCCTTGAAGGCCCCTTTAAAACTGATCACACCTCTTTTTCCTTCCTACAGCTAAAATGCCATCTGCATGTACTCCGATAGCCATCCCTTTTTTTCGGTCTTTCATTAATCGAGAAACTCACGCGTCCGTCAAACACTGCGCAAGTTATGAGAATAACTAACATCTTGTTAGATGCGAATGCCATTGGCTAGCTGCCTGTTTTAAACCGTACCAACACTTGTTCAGTTTCGCTATCATTCCAGACAGCCAACCGCAACCCTCAGGCAGTCGCATGTACATATCTCCATCCATGGAAGGTTGCACTGAAGCTTGTTCTGCACCGGAATGACACAAGCCAGGCCCCAGCTTGCGCGCCAGTGCTGCCAACAAACGAACGCACGGGACAGCGGCGATGAGCGCAAACCAACTCTCCAAAATTTGCATTCTCTCTTTGCTGATCTGCCCGTACTTCGCACCTCGCTTTTGTCTTTGTCGTCCATCTGTACTCATTGCAAATACCTACGTTGCGCGAATATAGTTCCGCGGTAATACGGAGGACCACAGTTAATAGAACAAAATTTTGTTAGTAAAAAGAGCGGAATATATAGGTCTTTGTGTAATGTGGGCCTATTTCATATGGACCCCCGTAATAGTGGGGAAAAATTCCTCAAAGCACCCGCGTCAATAAATCTAGTCGCCTTTTTTGCCGTTGCATTTGTCCATAGATGAGAGTATTCTGACCTCAGCGCATTTTTTCAAGACCTCGACAGATTCAAAATCACTGACATAAAAGAAGGGGGGGGTCAGGCCGTTTGTCAGCAGGCCGCTGGCGGTCAATGGCGTTGTCGATATCCTCCCGACTGGCGTGCATCGCATCGAACGAACAAGAAATACCGCCCCACCTCCCAAATTACCAGTAGGGGGTTTATGGTCGTGGTAGTGGTGAATGGTCTTTTGCTTCGACATCGCCGAGAGCAGTGCGATTCGTCCCAGCATCCAAATCGCCACGGCGGCGGAAAAGAGTATAGCCGCTACCAGGCGGAAGTGAAGAAACATCCACGTCCCCTCGCTTATGTCCTGGTCGTCGGATATCTGTCTAGTGGTTGAGTTCACGTATGATCTTGGCGGGGAGCGATGATGCTCTAACAGGTGGATTAGCTGCCCTGGTTCTCGACCAGGTACTGCCCGGCACCCGCACGTCCGATGCACGCCAAAGCTCACGCATCACGATGACGGCGATCGTCGAGCAGCTGGAAGTGTTGCTATCTGATGACCCTCGTGTAGCGGGTGTGGACGGCATGGAAGCGGCAGATGGCGGAGTCAACGCAGATGCAGCAGGCGGCGTGCCGGCGCAGATGCACCAGGTGACGTAGACGATGTGGAATTCGACACCGCCATATGCGGTACATCCGAAGACCAGATGATGGTCGAGGGCCCAGCAGCAGGTGCAGGTACCGCGGGCGGAGGAACGTATTGGATGATGATCCCCGGCAGTAGCATCGGCGCGGCGGTTGATATAACTCGGAACCCCCCCCGCTGTCAGGCGGCGGCTGCAGCCGAACGGGGAAGAGGGAACGGTCCAAATCACGTTGAAGTCATGGCAACGGCGCCAGTTGACGCACGGACTACGTTCGTGGTCGACGATGAGTGATTCACCCAGGGTTGAGATAGTATATCTCTACTGATTCACGGTCAGCTTGAGCAGAGCGGTGGGCCCGCATCCGGCCAGGATCCATGGACAGAATGGCATATAGCGACGGTTTCTGACCAATGACCGACCTCGTGCGCGGAGCGCCACGCGGTGTTTGTATTCGTGGGTGCACGGTTGAGACACCAGGCAGCCCAAAATACAGCCTCCAGGCACATCCGCTCAAGGTCCGGCTCCAAGATAGGGGCGCGAAATTCATCACGGGATCAGGAGAAACTGCTTCACTTGGCTGGGGACCTTCGGTTCCTTGCGCATCCCGTTCGGCCGCATCAACCGAGAAGCTTTGTCCATTGTCCACAAAGTTGATGACGTAGACAAAACCACTCGAGGACGGAGGGAAGGGACCAGAGACTTTCGTTGTAAACCTTCGCCCGTACCGGCAGCAAGGAGAGCGTGTCCTACCACGCTGCTCGCTTCCTTTTTCCTCCGCATTGTCATCTCGCTCAAGTTTGCCGTATCGATGCTGCTAAGCACGTCGGCCGTCAACCGTGGGTTATTCAACATAGTACTGGTTTCCGTTAAAAAAAAACAGTCGAGTTTCGTGCAACGCGCTGACGGAATTATATCTTAGAAGGAAGAAACCCATGGGAACCAAGCTCCCTGCGGAATTTATGTGATCTCCCTAAGGAATCTTGTGCGGATTCTGTGGCACTCTTTTCTCGGCGTAAGTACTCGTCCGTCAACCTTGCTTTTCTCACTTCCTGCTGAGGTGTACCCTTCATGTTGAAGAGCCAACAGGCTCCGGTGGAAATCTATTCTGAACTACTTGCGTGACTTTGGCCATGTGTGAAACTCTTTGTAGCAGCGAAACCCACGCCCGAAACGCCCGTATTATTCTCTGTCTCACGTATAGTCGTAAAAAAGGACGATATCCACCCTCATTTTGCCCACCGGAACAGGATCCTTGGTCTCAAGTTCGTATGTGAGACTACCCTGCCCAATAAATGCTTCCATCTGTAGGACACACAACACCACGGTCGCCAGGAGTACGTCCGGCGATTATTGTATCGAATCAATCACTGCGCGTCTGTGCCCGGTCTGTGAAAGGAACGAATTGAATTGTTGATGAGAAATCACACTTTCGAGCGCCTGAATTGCCGTTGTGGGATACGTGCTTGTCTGGTTGTTGTAAAGGCCGGGCTGCTACCGTTCTTCGGCGTAAGAGCCGGCCCGTGATTCTTCTTTCTGATCTGGAAAAGGAGGCGATCCTTCGCGATGGGCTGGTGATTCTTGTGTTGATCCTGCTGGTTGCGCGTCACCGGCGACCCCGGCTGCTGCTTCGGTATTGGCCAGTGCTCGTTGCACTTCTCGTTGACTGTTTTCTTGTGTGGTTGCTAGTAGTTCCGCCGTGAACTTGTCGAGAGATACCATGGTCGCCTCCCTTAGCGTTCTTGACACGTAGTGCTCGCGGAAAAAGTCAAACGCTAGAGCGATTGACGTTGACGTGTGAGGGTGCCGGGGAGGTGTGCGTGAGATGTGCTGTGGAGAACTGGCGGTGCGGGGACGGTGTGCAAGTTGTGTTTTATTTTCGTCGAAGAGGTCAGAAATCCGGAGTGCTCGGTGCAACTCGAGTCACACAGGAGGTAACCGGGTTGCGTAACGCGAAATCGAGAGGGGTTCCGTACCGTGAGAAGGTATTGGCAAATACCGACGTCTTACGGTGACACCTGGAACATCGAAGACATCGTGAGTGTAAACTGAACTTACATCTACCCGAACTTTCTACAGGAACCAACCTCACTATTGACACGACAGCCGCTTCCAACAACGAAGAGCATAATCTTCGATTGTTTTTTGCGTTCAAAACCTCAATAATTGTGGAATCGCTCGCTTTTCACGTCCACATCTTGTTTTTTGTTCTTCATCGAATTCAGCAGCAGCGGATTGGAACAGCGGCAGCAGCTGCCGCTACAGCAGCAGTACACGTCGGTGGAGCGTCATATTTGTCTCACCTAGCCCGTTAACGTACACCACGCACCTGTCTCCCTTGGTGCGTCCAAATGGGGCAAATACGTACGTAGGAGTGGTAGTGGTAACAGCAGTAGTGGCGATATCAGTGGTTCTAGTCTCAGCGAAAGGTACGTAGAGCAGTAGAAGCTGTTGCTGTAGTAGTAGATTAGTAGTGTCAGCCGTAGTGTGAAAGTGAGGCTGTTGCCACTAGCCTGTGGCTGTAACCATGAATAAATACCTGGTACAGTTATTGACTGTCATAGTTTCTAACTGAGAGAAAAACATTCTACAACAACAGTGCAGATGTTGTTTTGATGATTCCCCCAAACGTGTGTAGAGTGTAGGGTTGTACCAGTCCGACAATTTATATAGGGCCGATCTTAGCTCATCGGCACATACAGCAGGAGAAAGACTGTGAATTTAACGCCGTGAGTTCGAACCTCGGATAGCTCACTATTTTCTTTTGATTATAAACACTTATTTTTATTTTCTTTCTTTTTTTATGTCGTGTTTCTACTTAACGCAAGTAGCACTCAGAGTACTTTTTGTAGTTTCACCGGCTTTTGAACTCCCAGTATGATAATGTTCTAACAGGCAGTTCTTCCTATGGCCGAAGGTGTCAAAATTCCTTCAGTAAAAACAAAAAAAATCTAGATTATTCGGTCTGTACGAGCTCAGTAGAAACCCCACAAATTACGTACTGAACAAACTGCGCGAAATCCGGGGGGGGGTGATAGCTAAGTATCCCCGGGTCATAATTGTATTTTTTGTTCTCACTTCCGGAGTGGGTGTATGAACATACGTACATACCGATTTCTTTTTTTTCGAGAATAAGTACTCCGGCGTCTCATTACTTAGGGCCGTTCTTATCAGAGCAACTTAATTTCCAAATTTTCTATTTTTATTTCTTAGATTTCCAAAAAGCCAGGATTTATTTGGAAATTTGGAATTTTTTCAGAGGGCAAAATATTTGGAAGGCTTCGCATTCCATTATTTGGGAATAATTTTTCGGAAAATTTGGAAGTCCCAAAAATTGAGCGAAAAAACTATAAGGAAATTTTGAAAAAATGTTGCTCGATAATAATGACCCTAAGGGCCGTTCTTATATCGGAGCAACTTCATTTCCAAAATTTCCCAATTTTTTCTTAGATTTCCAAAAAAACAGGATTTTTTTGGAAATTTGGAATTTTCATAGAGGGCAAAATATTTGGAAAGCTTCGCATTCCAATATTTGGATACATTTTTTTTAATATGGAAGCCCCAAAAATTGTGCGAAAAAAATATTTCGAAATTTTGGGAAATTGTTGTTCGATAAGAATGACCCTCGGCCTTATATATATATCGACAACAAGTACTCAGGCGTCTGATTACTTATCGGCCATATATAAATATATATATATTCATATTTTTATATATAGAGAGAGAGCCGGTCGCCCCGGTAGACTAGTGGTCAGCTTCAAAGACCATTTGCATTGGTACCCAAGTTCAAATCCCACCGTGGTGAGACTTTATTTGAAAAAATAATAAGGTACCAATTGCTGAGAGCGCCTTCGTTGCGTGGGTAGGCAAAATTCGACGCAAGTCGAGGAGGGAAAAAAGTGCTGAAATCTTTCTCGCGATGAAAATGCAAGGCACGTAAAGTAGTGGGGAGGAGGGAGAAGGGCCTACTCAGTGACCCCGGATCTGAACTACGACTGAAGAGAGAGAGAGAAGGAGGGCGAAGATAATGAATGGGATGAGAGAAAAAAACAAAAAATAATTAAAAACAAGAACAAAAACAGAAACAAAAACAAAAACAAAATATACCTATATCTATATTTTTATATAGATATATAAATTTATATATATATATTGTATCAGCGATCGGCCCTATATTAAATGGCGGACTGGTACAGAAGTATACTGGCTACATCTGATTCACTGCCAAGATTAGCACTCTCAGTTCGAAGAACTGAGTCTCTGTTCTGGTGAATGCGATTATGTTTGTCTGTCTGTCTGTCTGTCTGTCTGTTTGTCTGTCCGCAAGACCTAATTTTTCGAGCATATTCCAATAGCCGTTATATAAGCTCGTTACATATGATATTTGTACGACGTATTCGACCCTCACGGACCTTATATACTGAAACACACTATACCACTAAGCAATTTTAACTGTGTAATACATCCACGAAATTGCACCATGGTACCATACCGCAAACGTACCATACCATAAACTGCTAGGCTCAGGAACGAGGTGTGTTTTAGAGCCGATTTCAGCCGAATACATGTCCGAAGGTCGGTACGAGAAAAAAAAAATGTTTTTTTTCAACTAATCACAACGCATCACAAATACATCAGCCATCAATTAATTCCATTACGTAGCAGCCATATGTCAACAGCCCAACCGCGAAAACACCGAATTTTCCACTGGGGGGCATATCACCTGCGGCGAGAAATGAAAAACCGAAAACAAGACATAAGTGTAGCCTGGCGGCGTACCATCTGCGAGAGAGGTAATTGAAACTACTATTCATTTATTTGGAGTGGGAGGTAGACGGGCGAAAGATAATAGAGGATGATGTCGAAGCTGCGCAGCGACTCCTGACGCTGCCGGTCCCGTTATCTACGCGTTTCGAACCGGACGTCTCTTGCTTGTCCGTTCTGTTGCCGTTCTGACATAAACGCGCCGCCCTTATCCAGTACGCGCGCCTCCTGCCTTTCTTGCGCCCGGCACCTTCCCCACCCCCCTCACCCTCGCTCTCGCTTTCAACCCAGGGCCGCAAATTATCCAAATTTTTTGTCTAGGTTATTTGGTTTGCGTCTTGCTGCTGCAGCGGCGTTGCCGCGGCAGGGGGTGGCGGGAGCATGGTGCTTGAGCGGCAGCCTTCTGCGACTGCGTTGGACAGGGCCTCTATCCTCTACCGTTTCTGTCTGTTCTGTGTTCGTCGAGAACAGGACGGGTCACGGCGGCAAGTACAAAGACAGACGGCAGCAACCACAGCAGCAGCAGCAGCAGCAGCAGCAGGGGTAACAACAGCAGCAGGAGAGCGAAAAGAAACATACCAGGTAAGTACTAATATTAGTAATAAATTTCGTACAAGTAGTTCCTAAATTCGGACAAAAAAATGTGATATTTACTATCAATACAATGCAACTACCGGTACTTTTTAATTTTGAACTATACTATCAGTACGATACTTTCTCCTATTTGTGCAGGTGAAACAAAAAACACGTCTCTGTCGCACTAAATAATACCAGGTGTACGAAAATCGGCCGACTCTGATGCCAAGCCGAGAAACACGTGAAAAAAAACGTTGCTATCGCTCCTGCTTACCTGCTCCA
>JBBMHQ010094873.1:0-10382 GCA_037834295.1 Postelsia palmaeformis | reverse complement strand
AAAAAAACGGTACCCCGGTTGTCTAGCTCACGTAGTGAGCGGCATGTTTTACAGTGTCGTTGCCAAACGACGCCAACGCGGACTCGGTCAAGGGGGGGGGGTAAGGTGGTTGTCACTCGGGGGTCCTAGATAAGTATATAGAGTTGTGGAAGAATCTCCGCGCAATATTTGGTCAAGAGGGGGAACTCGTTAGACCCCTCCTGCGCGGCAGTGCCGTTTACCTTATCAATGAGCCCGAAAACAAATTGGGGCGGGCGTGCATGGCATAGGCTGCGGGCACCTTGCCAGCGCGTCAGATTTGAATACGGAGCCGGTTGGGGCACGCGGGAACGCCTCCCGCGAGCGCGTTTTGCCAATACCCCCATATGCGAAGACGCCAGGGGGTATAGGCCTATGCAAGTATGACCGTTCCCTTTTTTTGTCTGAAAGGCGGGGAGAAAGAGCACATTGGTCTGCATTGATGCACTGTGTTCCAACAAAATGATGAGTATCTGACACGGCGCTACGAAGAACGACCGAGCTATTAAATACCAACGTCATATTTCCCTGGACTTAGACTGCTCGTTGACCTGTATACCTAGCCTCGAGGCGAGGCGTGTAAAGAGGCGTAGTGTTTGTCCTCAAGTGAGCCGAAGCAGAGGTCAGCTGACTGGCGTCTGCATGTGTCTTAGCTGGCAGGAAGTGCATGTCTCAGCTGGGCAATACAAACGAGAACGGGAATAGAGCTCTTTCGAATTGTTGAACAAACGAATGATGCGACGGAGTGTATTCTCGCTGACAGGTTTGATTCCGATTTTGTTAATCGCAAGTTTTTTGTTGGATCCATGAAGATCTTCGGAATATTCGAAAACCCGTCAAAGTGGTTGTTTCATTCCGTGCTATTTCAAATCTTGACGGCGATCGGACCACTTGAAACGCGTTCAAAGCGTTGATTCGTTTTGTGCAATATAATATCTTGAGGTCGGTCACGCTATTAGATATCGTGGTCGAGCCGTCGTGTTTCAATCCGTGTAATTTCGAAGCACAAGGTCGGCCCGAGTGGTTCCCCGGATGATGGAAGGAGGACAAAATTCTCTTACCGGTGACGGGGGACCATAGCAAATAGGACCTACGGTACACACAAAGACCTACATATTTACCTATTTTCACTAACAATACTCGTTCCTTTCTTTTCTCTTCCTCTTTTATCCTCCGGCGGATTGGTAAAAATAAAGCTTGAGCTCACCACAGTTCCACGTTCGCGACGGCTAGGATCGCTCTACCCACGCGTGTTTTTTTTAATGCTCTGAATCCCACCAGTAGTTTGAACCTTTTCAAGAATTGCCCGACTTCCCAGCTATAGTCTATGTATATGTATAATATGCATTTTTTTTAGACAAGCTGCTCTCTGGCGGCCGAGGGTTCTCTATCGCACTTTCGGCTGCGGGGCTGACATGGGGGCCGTGGGTACATTACGACGCATGTCTGGATCCCGGCCTAAGACCGTGGCGGTGCTCGAGGCATTGAACGTCGCTGAGTTTGCTCTGAAAAGCGATGGAATGCTTTCCTCCTCGCCGAGCGGAGTAGGTGACACGGAAAACCCCACATTTTTTTTCATTTTGTGTCAATATTTTTATTCATAATGTATGTTGCACCAAGCCCTTTGACGGGGGGTGTTTTTTTTTGTGATCAACTTCGGCAGCAGCAGCAGTACAGCAGCACCAAAACACGTCTGTCGATTTTCGTTTATGTTTAGCCTAGCCCTTCGACATACACCACACACCTTATACCTTTTACGTGCGTCACCACACACCTCACACCGAGCGCGTACGTGACAAAAAAAACTGCCCCCCTCGCGGTCCGTCTATAACCTCCGTTAAAAAGCAAATTACTTCTCGGCAGAGTTGGGCACTTATGTACGACATACACGACAGGTAGCTGTGTGCTCTTCCAAACCCAAAGAACAAATTAATTATGTTTTTTCAACATTTTTTTAAGAGCCCGCCATCCTCGAACACATTTCCAAGCCACCGTTATGTATACGCCCATCGACGGGTGGTGCTTTTTCAATCAACCCCGGAAGCAGCAGGTACAGCAGCACCAGAACACGTTTGTCAAGGCTCATCTTTGTTTCAGCTAGTCCTTTGACGTACAGCACACACCTTTCACCTTGCGCGTACACGACAACGAAACTGCTTGCCTCTCGGTCCGTGTATTGCGTAAGTACGAACGACAGGCAAATGTGTGCACTTGGGAAGGGAAATTATTTTCACGGCAGGATTGACCACCTCTGTACTTTGTGCGACATGCACGACAGACAGCTGTGTGCTCTTTTAAACCGTATTTGTTTTTGACTCCGTTTTTTTATATAGTCCGCCACCTTCGAGCGCTTTTTCAAACCGCCTTTATAGATGTTGCGCAAGCCCTTTGACGGGTGGTGTTTTGTTTTCTATCAACCTTAGCGGCAGTAGTCTGTCGAAAGTAATTGATGTTCCAGCTAAGCCCTTTAGTGTACACCACACACCTTACACCCCACGCCGAGCACGTCGTACGTGACGAACGACAGGCGAGTGTGTGCACTTCGAAAAGAGAACTATATTCTCAGGAGAATTTGCCGCCTATATACGACAGGGGGCTGCGTGCTCTTTCAACAACACGTAGTTTCCTCGGCAGAAATCGCGCTTCGCTGAAAAGCTTCTTAGCAAATAGTGGTGGAATTATTTGTATTCGAACCACTGAAAAGCTAGTATTTATGTAAGTACCACTGCTCGACCATGTCCAAAGGCTCGTGCAATAGTAGGGTTCGTGTGGCCATTACCACTACTACGCTGAAGAAGTACCGGTAGATACAACATGCGATTTACGACCACTAAAAAAAGAAATAATATTGCTCGGGTAGTTGCCATGTCCGTGGTGTACAGATGGCGCCCACCAGCAAGAAACACCTAATCTGGGTAAGCCTGAGATTCCTATTTTGGCGCCGTCTTCAAACTCCCTTGAGCATACGCTTTTATATACGATTTTATGTCGAGACACTGCGCCGAGTTTCTTATCCTTTTTTAGCGTTCTCCATAGGGTCAGCATTGCTTTCTTTTGGCGGGCCTATATGTATACGTATGTTTGTCAATTTTTCGTACTTTTGCAAACTTTGTCTTCGCACGAGCACTGTTTGGCAAAACAGTAAGTACTCGGACACATGAAGCCCGGCCGGACACATTGGCATAGGTCTCGGCGCCATCCGTGCACTCTGGAGCGCGTGGCGGGCGCTCAAACGTTTTTCCCGGCGGGAGTGGACAAGGCAATTTCCCTGGTTTCGATACGAGAAGCCTTATTTTGTACCTGGTACGAACGTATCGGTAACATGTTGTATGGTTTCTCCCGCTGTCTCTCATGAGTTGTGAGCACACAGCTCATACATATAGATCAGGTATACTACAGACAACACAGGTCTCCTCGTTCCGACGCTACCGCTTACACACCGTGCGTCTGCGATAGACCCGTATACGCAGTACTGCTGTGGCTGGTTGTGTTTGTCAGAGCCTGCCGTCCGTCTTCTATAGTCTGCCTTCTCGCCACAGGTGCCATAATATTTGTTCTACGTACATATCCAGGTTGGCGTATTACCTACCTCCCATCATCATCACCTCTATTCCTCCTGCTGCTTCTTCTGCGTATTGCTGTGTGTGATCCAACATTGCCACCGCGCCAGCTGTGCTCAACACAGTGCGCCAGCAGCAGCAGTAGGCAGCGTACTACGCGCATGTGGCAGATCCGCGCTGTACTCTCAGTGCTCAGTAGTGCTTGTTGTGGTCATCGCGGCATTGGCCTATGCACGTACGTACCTACCTGTGTGACCGGCATTTTTTGCTCCGCGCCGATCATCCCCGCATCGTACGTTCGTTGAGTCCAGAAAAACAAATCGTTCGTACAAACAAGTATCGTGTACTGAAAACAGCAGTACTGACTGTTGTGCGTCCTTCAATGCTGACCGATAGATCCTATTGAGCCAGCTCAAAGGGCAGCAGTAAGTAGTACGCCTTCCCTTGTCGCAGGACGTGTAACTTCTGCTATCGTATCATGTCACATGGAATTTTACAGCAGCAGTACTACTGCAGCACATACATGCATGCAGTTGAACCTGTAAGCTACTACTACACGCTCCTTTGTCAGTACGCGTGTCTTCTGCTGTCGTATCATATCGTATGACATTTTACAGCAGCAGTACTGCTGTTGTAGATGCAGTTGTACCTGTACAAGGTGCTCTATCGAAGAGGTTCCGCAATCTGTAAAAAGTGCGACGCGCCAGTTGTGCGAGTACTTCTGTACCTACCTGTAGGTGTAGATAACAAAGTGCGCTTGATAGTATTTTTGTTGCCGAGGTTCGACTCGCACTTTCCCCACTTTTTTTTCTATACAACGTTTGACTCATTTTGTACCATGGTCCAGTATATCCGCCTTCCTTTTCTGGCCTTCTATTTTATTTCACCTATGATGCAACAATGCAAGTTGCTTATTTTTACGCAAGACCACGTTGTTCTGGCGCGCTCACGTGTGGCGTGCGTTCATACCTCAACCTTCCACAGCTGTTGATCCCAATACTTGGCACTCAAGCATAGTATCTTCGAGAACTGTCTGTAGGTACTTCATGCACTTGCAGTATTTCGGGTTTATTGTAGGAGATACTGCGAGTACTCGTATTATTTCGAGGTTCTGTACTACTTCTTACTGCTGACACTACTCTGCGGATACTTTTGGACTCGCACTAACCCGGGATTCGCTACCACTGCCGCTGCTGTGGATACTCCCTGTTGTGCTTCAAGTATGTCGAGGTTTTGTACTGCATGTACTATCAGTATTTCATCCGTTGGTAGTGTTCGTACTGCGAGTATACTCGTAGTACCGAAAAACTTTCAATATATGCCCAATGTACTTTGAGTACGACGTATACTTCGACCGTCTGCGCACCGTTTCGACAGTTCTCGGGGCCCTTGTCCGGCGCGAAACACTCACAGATGGGCGCACGAGGGGGAGTTGGCGCTAATTACTTTTCGCTTGGGACAACTCGAGTACTTAGAGCAGCTGCTAGCAGTGTTCCGAGAATATGGACTGCGATGAGTACGTACTGCGAGTACTCTCAATATCTCGGGGTTCCCTACTGCGGAATATTGCCTGTACTCCAAGTATTTCGTGTTTTGGTACTGCGGGTCAATATTTGCCTGTGCTCTAGAGGTCCTGTACTGCTCATACTCTCAGCACTCTCACTTGTTAGTTGAGCCTTCTCAGCACTCGCAATATATTGAGCCACCAGTACTCCAATACTCCCAGTATACTCGGACTACAAACATTTCTCGAGCATCTAATACTTCTGTATGAAACATCTGTCGAACCTCTATTCTACCCTGAGCGCCAAGAATCATTACGTTCTGCGGGAATATATTTTTGATGTTGTACTGGGTTTTATTTGCTCAGTCGGCCACACAGTATTTTGTCGCAACCTCGACCTCACGCACCTTTTCATACTTACGTTCACGCCGCAAGCATTGAATTGATCGCCGCGAGTCATCTGTTCAGGATCAAAATCCACTTGCCGGTATACCCTCTTTTATATTATTGAAATGGTCCCACACCACTAACAGCAGTATATACAGTCTGTCCTCAAAAATTTGTGTGTGTGTTCTTCACGTTTTAATGATGGGTGAATGCAGTCATTGATAGTTCTAAACAGGTGTGCAGGTATACTTCGAATACCACCATTTTTTCGTTCTTGCGCCATTCCCCTAGGCATCGCCCGGAGGAGAACCTTGTACTGTATAGTCACAGTATAACAACAGTATCGTAGTTATGCGCCAACCAATTTTGCCGCGTGGTTATTTCGTCTATTTACCACCATGATGTTGTCTGTGCCATATGCGCGTTTCGTCATGCTCCAGCAGTAGCATTAGGAGTAGTATTATAAGTGGTCGTAGTATATAATTTGGCATTATGCTTCGACCTCTACTACTGCGTACTACTGTACTACTACGGCGTAGTAGTGGTATTGGCGTATTTTAACAGTATTCGAAGATTTAGTCAACCAATTGTAGGTAGCGCGTGCATTATTTCGTGTACTGCCTAACTACATCTAGTGCTGTATAGTCTCAGTATAGTAGTAGTGGCATTCGGTGTATAGTAACATAATAGTACTCAACCCATGGCACTGCGTGCATATTGTAGTGTAATATTTATGATCGTTTTTTGTAGCAGTGGTGCTGAATAGAAATGTAGTGGTACTGGCAGTGGTGCATATAGTATAGTAGTCATGCCCCAGCCCATGGGACCGCGTGGTTATTTAACCTCTCTGTTTACCATGAGTTGCTCAAACAGTATAGACAACCTCGCCTGCGTTGGTGGTAGGGTGGTGCTGCCTTCACCGGTACCGCATGTACGTAGTTCTCCCTCGTCAATACCCTTTGCTATACTCTCTTCATACTGACAACTCTGGTCGAGCCGATTACAAACGTCTTAAACAACGGTGATGAGGCCACTTTCAAGCGCAAACGCGGCAAAATCATACTGTTGAAACCGTGATCGATAACAGGGGCATTGTCCCAGACAAGCCATAGTTGTTAATTCAATATGACTGCCATATCTATGTTGATTTGGTGACCGCCATGGCGGTCATTGCATACCTTTACAAGTACGCATGCAAGAAGGTAGCCACAATACGTGCATGGGCTTTTAACGTCAAATATGATAAAGAGGCCTCCAGAAGCGTCCGGTACATATCCAGTTCTGGGGCCATGTGGCATATTTCCGGATACGCCACTCGAAAGAGCACAACTTCACTTAACTTGCTCCATGTCCACCACAAAGGAGAACAGCCAGTTGTTTACGAGGAAGCCGACAAACCTGACAAACGATAAGCTAATGCAGACGCGGCCGTCTCCCATCTTATGAGGTACTTCGGCTGCCCTATTTCGCCGCTGTACGATCCTTAACTTGACCCCAAAACCTCGAGCAATTCCTACTGAGAATAGAAAACATCTCACGACGACAACAATGATAGCAGCGGAGATGACAAACTTCAATCATCAACTACAAGTATTCGAGGCAGGTATAGAAACTTCGTCTATCAGAAAGTTACCACATGATCAGTATAATATATGAGGCCCACCAAGGAGATGTCTAGTTCTTGCGTTTGTTGCTCCTACATCGTCCGGCCGATAGCTTCCTCTAATTACGCTTTATTCGCGGCTGCATGTACGAAACTTACGGACAGTGTGCAAGACAACTTAGTTTCGTCCATGACGTTGACGAGTATGCCATTTGCATGCAAGAGGCTATGTGTTCGCCACAACACGGGAACTTCTTCGTCTTTTACAACATTAAATCTGCACGGCGCCCCCGCATCCCCATTATGGGAAGCATTCCAGGTGCAGCTCTCACTCGATTTACAGTGACGACGTCCGCCGCTCTTGAACATATTGACCTCATGCTGAGAAAATATAGTCGTTCCACAAACCGCATTGGCCTTCCAAATGTACACCATGATAACCTGGAGTTTGACCGCCTAATCAACAACTTCAAGAAGACAGAACTGTTCCACGTTGCGATACAACAACCCGTAAGCACTTGGTCGGTTGTGCAGACCACCGTACACGGCGAACGAAAATCCTCGTTTGCGCATACTTGCCCTCATTTTACAGCGCGTGCCCACAGCTCCAACTCACCGCTGTTCTAGCATGGACAAACCTGACCTCGTCGGCCATGTTTTCAATATGAAGAGTAAGCACCTCCTGGCTGATCAAAAAAGCAAACTACTCAAAAAATGGGCACACCTAATGTACGTTACTGAATACCAAGCCAGAGATGTTGTGCATGCACATGTCATCGTCAAATTGAAAGGGGCGACTGCAGAACAGCGCGCAAAAATTGACGATTGGATTTTTAACCATCTTCCAGACCCTTTTATCGATAACGGAGAGCGCGGTGCCAAAGTGCTCAAATATATGGTCCACAATTGTATTGCTCCGACGAGGGAGTAGTACCTATTTCCTACTCTCTACTTGTCTTTCCTTTTAGCAAGAGGCTAACCCATAGTTCACGTTTCCGCCAAGAACACTACACGTGTGTTACGTGTTACTTCCGTTTCGCCGTGCGACGCCCCCAGGATTTCACGTTACCTACACCCCGAAGGGGAACCATGTATTATGTATGGTTTTATCTGCACTTCTGGGCATGTTATACCCAGGTGGAACCCAGGTAAGTTAGAATGTACCGGGTTCGGGATAGTTTTTTGTTCGCCGTCGAACAGCTGGATTTTTTGCCCCTTCGATATGTTGCGTGGTGCTGCAGGTTGACTGCACGGAGTTCAGGTACTTGCCGACACCGCCTGCTGTAAGCCAAGGCTGGCAGAGGAGGAGCAGAGACAACCACAGTCGGATGAGAGAAGCACCAATGATTTTCTGCGAATATGCCGCGCCCGCCTTCGGTAAGGGTTGATCGTCGTTTCAGTGTGTTTTTCAAAAGTGGTGCGGAAGGCATGTGGTTGACGCAACAGTATCCGCTATTGAAATAGTTGGTAAATATACAACTCAATTCGACTACTGCTGTAGCTCGTTCAACACGTGTGGTCGTTAAAAGCGCCCCCCCTCTCCCTGGCACGACGCCCCTTGCGGTTCCGTGGTCGCCAACCTGATGATTTTCAAAGCGCACCTTCGAGCCATTTACGGGACCACGTCATCTGACTACCGGAAGTCGTTTCGGGAAGAGTCGGAGCTGATTTCGCACGCGTCAAACTCCAAGAGCGTCCAGAGTTTCATGTTCAGCGAGGACGGAAACTACTTGTTGAAGACGGCGGTGAGAGGTCCTAGCTTTCATATTTTGCGTTCCGTGGTGTGCCAACGTTGGCAGATACCGAGTATTTCAAACGGCTTTGTGACGAATACCAGAAGAAAAGAAGTTGCGTGGAAACATCGACCCCGGGATGTTAGTCTGAGGAATGCGCGATCTGAAATAGATGAGAGTATTCTCGTGGAGGGAACGGGAGACGCTGGGCTGTTTTTGCATCGGTTGCTGTATCTATCCCTGCGGTCGATGTTAGCGTGACGGCGATGGTCGCGACGAGCGTTACAAACAGTACGGCTTGGACGCAAAAGACCAAACGAGGTATGCTGGTTGGAGACGTTTAGTCTATATCGGACGGACTACAAATCTGAACGTCACTGGACCCCGCTCGACCTGGACGTGGCCAGCAACGTCTGAAGCATCAAGCGTCTGCAGCTTTCTGTGGGAACTGTTACGTATGCGCTTTTTAGCTACTGGTACGCGATACCATCGCACCATTACATGCGCGCGGTACCATGGGTTGACTACTGTACCGCCACGATACACCACTACCGAAACTACGCAGACGTGGCCAGGTAGAAGAAGCGCACTTTACGAAGGCTACCCGGTACTCCCTCCTACTACTCCTGGAGCATGACAAATGCTCACCTAATACAGGTAATCCCATGGAAAACAGAGAGGTCAAACGAACACGCGGTATCATGGGTTGGGGCATGACTGATACATAGACTGTTACTATACACCACTCTTACAAATTACACGTACAGTCAGTACGGGTAGAAGCAGCATCAATAAATACACTATTGCGGGGGACCATATAGGACCAAATATTGTTGATAATGGGTTCATATATAGGTTTTTGGGGATATGGTCCCCCGTAATAATGCCATCTACGTAGCATGCACGCAGTAGCATGGACTGGGGGCACGACAACACAGAGTATATTAGGTGAAGCAAAAAAAAAAGTAGACACCGTAGAAGGTAGACAGACCCTGTGCATAGGTTTCCTTTGTATCTGGGGAATTCTTCTTTCGAGAATCTTTTGATTGATCAGTGTTGAATTGAAGCTCATGCTGTTGTCGAATGGCGAGCCTAATAATAATATACCAGGGTACTATATAACTCCTCACTTAGATCCCACTCCCTGAGCGTGCTCGGTTGGTACATCCCTGACCTCTCAGAGTTCCCACTTCGAAACCGCCTCCCTTCATTACTTGCCGGACCTTTCCAGCGGTTCTTTGTTTTTTCCATTCCTCTTGGCACTCTCGGTCCTTTCTTTCTATTTGTTTTTTCGTTTCGTGTGCGTGCGTGTACTCCGAGTACGACACCGCGGGCGAGCACGGCGCCGTCGCGGGTGTCAGCGGGTGCTGGTTGGTAAAGGGTGCAAGGAACGCGCGCGATTTTTGATAGAGTACGCACGATTTTTTTAAGGGTTTTTCGGAATCGCAAGAAATATTCAAGCGGCACTTATTTTTGCGACCGGGCTGAAAATCATAGAGGTACACATCATCTTGAATCTGAAAAAGGGGACGAATGAAGTTGGTCCCCGAATGTGGATAAAAGCCTCCGGGCTGTAC
>JBBMHQ010094862.1:0-10382 GCA_037834295.1 Postelsia palmaeformis | reverse complement strand
GTGTGTGGGCCTATAGGTCTATCGATAGGTGCATACACGCGTGGCCCACACCAGGCGGAAGCATCTGCTGTCTCTCTGCCTGGTTGCGACCTTCTTATGGGCACACAACCACCTTATATTGCATCTCATCTCTGCTCTCGTCGATCACCTGGTTGGTATCAATAGAGCAGTATCCTGTCTCTACGCGTATTTACGAGTATCTCTTGTGGTGTCTGTATGCTGTGAGGTAGCTGGTAGCTGGTACGCAGCAATAATGATACAGCCAGCCGAGGACGCGCCTCGCACACGCGTAGCACATGGGTGCAAGGACATGTCGGGGGCTGAAACTACGTGTGGTAGGTGGCACTACTGCTGTCGACACGCACGCACGTACTCGTACAGCATTCATGGCCTGGTTGCTGTTTCCTGCTCGTCCGAACTGAGTTTTCACGTCTAAAGTCTCTTTCAAGAACATCAACAACAACAGGGGTAGAGAGCGATGCGGGTGGAGCTGCGTACGCACGTTTATGCTTTACGTGTGCTCTGGAAGCTCCTTTTATTTTCCCGAAGAGGAAGGAAGCCCTCATAGTCTAGGCTTGTACTTGCTATGATGAAGCTATCATGAGATAACTTTAATTCCGAAGCGCAGCGCTGTGGGTTGAAATACGATTCGTGCTGTGGTTGCTGCCGGTGTGTTTTTTATTCACACAACTGACCAAAAGGTGAGCCGTCCAATATATTTGAACTTGAAGAGAGTGCACGCAATGCAGATATGTTGAACACTCAGAGCAGGGCAAATTTGCGGGTGGGAGGAAGATATAGCTTTTTGTGATAATAAAACCTAGACATACTCTTCCGTTCTTGTGAACAATTTCTCCAACTCTCTCTCGTGAATGCGGTATGAAATATAGTTCTACAGTAGCACACAGCGCTGTGCCTTCTTGTTTGATTCGCCCCCACGCCACCTAGCAACCTAGTTACGAATTCCAACACAGCATAGATACACCAGCTATCCCGTTTGGTTGTGGTGGAAGTACTAAAGCGGCCGTCACGAGAGACGACGCGAGTTCTTGCGCCATAGAGCACGTAATTTTTTCCTTCCGCGCCCGGCCTCTGCGCCCTCTGGGACGTTTTTGGGATATTATTTTATCTTTTTCTACAACAAAACAACAGCACAGCAGCAAACGCAGCACAGTATGACACTCGTAGGAGTCTAGACGCAGAGCCCCTTCTCTCCAGCAGCAGCGGTAGCCATTTTGACAGCGAAGAGCGTAGGCTTGGAGGCAGGAGGATGCCATATACGCCCACACTCATGGCGCATCGAGGATATCTACCTATGATGCCTCATGAAAAACTAACGAAGATAACAAGAAACACAACACAACACATACATACATGCTTTTCGTACTCGTTCTCGTACTCGTTGTCGTACGTACTCGTACCGTGGTTCTCGATAAAATAAATGCAATAATTATCTCACATACCGACCCATAAGACCATTGTAAGACACCACACATGCGACACACGCCTGCCCCAAGCGTCGGTACAACGCACTTGACCCTCCGGAGGCTCAACCGCGCTTTCGTTGGCTAGTTTCGTGACTGCTTGTAGGGTGGGTGTCTTCAATCTGGACGTCGTTATCGAGCCGTTTATATTTCAAAGTCAAAACTCAGAATCATTTTTTTTCTTGATTTTCGACAGAAAGTGATACCGCACATACCAAGTATTCTTAATCCCGAAGTCGAAGAATTATCTGTTCGTTGTAGTTATGGTGGGCGGCGTGGCGTTCTATGAAATAGTGCAGCACTGTAATGGTGTCGGTTTGGTCGTAATCAACACTTTGTGCTGGATAACGCGTTCGCTCGTTAGCTATGACGCTGCACAAGTCACCCATGTAGCCGCATACGCGCGAATATTCTTATTGTACTTGTAACATAATTTGTCGCTGTTTTGTTCGTCCTTCTCGTTCGTGCTCGTGCATAGTAGTCGTCCAGCAGCGTATGGGCCAATCTGTGGTTACTGCAGGGTTACTGCCGCTGTTGCTGTTGTTCTGCTCGTCTTTCTAGCTGCAGTCACCTCCTCGGATACGAGCTTCTTGAAATTAGTTGTGGGATCGTTTTCGAAGTTGGACAATGGTTTGAGGTTGGCTTGCAGGAAACGTCCCATCGCGTAACATATTTCTGTTCGTCCTCTTTCTTCTTTCCCTTTCCCTTCCCCCCATGGTCGTATGGTTCGCATCGCCTCTATCGTACAGGAAATGAACCCAGAGCTGTCTTTGTTCGACAGGAACGCCTGCGGTGACGAGCTGTACAGCACCACTGCCACCTCAATGTGCGTTTACTATGATGCATGAAACGCCATATACAAAGGGTAAACATTGCTTCAAGTCTCGCGTTTTCGGTACCAACAATCGGGTTCTCTTTTTCGTGTACTGTCTGTCCTACTGTTTTATTCGTATACTGTCTTATTCCTGTAACACGCAAGATTGATTACACGCCCCGGTGCGAATTTCTGTCTCGATTTTCTCCCAAAGTATTAAACAGGGGGGCACACACAACGTGAATGGTACGGGTGGAATCACCTCGCCGAGATATTTCGGTTGATGCGTCGCCGCTCGGCGGTTTCATTCCACTCGTTGTTAACTATTGGATGTGCTCCATTTATCCCTATACTAATACTAATACGACTGGAGTCCCGTTTTGAGGACAAACTAATAATTATTATGTCAGTGCCTCGTCCCCAGAACTGATCCGAAGAGACTGCGGTTGAGAGTAATGCGGCAATATGCCTACGCTGACACTAATATTCTCCAACTCTCGTTTGTATAAATATGTACCATGGTATCGGTATCTCCTACAGTACCTCTTCACGGCATATAATAGTAATGGCAACAGGCGCGCAGTGGCTCCCTGGACTAGGCGATGAAGTGAAGGACAAGCACGGACAATGTGGGCTGGAAGCCGACGAGTATGCACATGATAAAAATAATGGTCAGATATGAAGGAATGCGCATGGAATAAAAACGCATATACAGGTGCCCGACAATGTCCCTTCGGCGGAGCTGTCTGGCCCGACTCCAACTAATCTTAGTGTGTCATACTTTTTTCTAACGACGTTATCGTGGTGTTGCCTCTGCTTGCCTTTTACTTGTCCTTGTCTTCCAGCCACTACCTCGTGAGCGGCCAAGTGGTTCCAACGATCGAGATGACCGCCGGAGTCTGGATGCGCTCCCGAATGGCGTTCGCTGGACACGGAGCGAATCACGCCATCTCTCTACTAGACCCGGAGGGTGACTGCGAGATGGGCGTGTTGGCGAAGGACGGGGTGTACCTGCGAGAGGTGCCTAGGATGGAGCCCGTGCTCTTTTTCACTGCAGCTTCTAGGTGACCACTCTCTCTTTATCTCTTTCAACATGTATACGTCGTGTCCAGCCAGCCAAAACATTAATGTACAAATCTAGTAGCCACTATTAATATACTGTAAATTCCAGCAGGAATCACTCGTCCGTAGTCACAAAGTCACCACTTATACTACTGTTGTAATTGTCACAAGTAACTAATGTAGTGACCGTCTCTAGTCACATGACAGTCACAAGACACTA
Organism: Postelsia palmaeformis; assembly: GCA_037834295.1. Taxonomy (NCBI): domain Eukaryota; class Phaeophyceae; order Laminariales; family Laminariaceae; genus Postelsia; species Postelsia palmaeformis. The sequence goes on along the minus strand of JBBMHQ010094862.1, from coordinate 6,802 downwards.
TGACAGAGGGTCGGTGAGAACCGAAGAGCAAAGAGGCGACGGCGACATGGCGATCGACATCGGCACCGAAGCTGAACTTTGTCTTGATTCATTCGTTGGTCGCACCGCATCGTAGTGCAACTTTCGTATAGGCTGCAATTGCTCGATCGATTCATCCTCGCCTCTTCCCATTCAATTTTGACAGCGCGCACGTCTGAAACAACCCTCCCCCTCTCCCTCCCTCAACCGCTCCACCCTACCCTACCCCTCGATCTTGCGGTGCTGATGGTGATGTACTTGCTATACTTGTCTATACTTGTATTCTCATGTATACTGACATATACGGTATACTGTTTGCTATATTTGTGCTCGTTGTGGTTGTCTGCAGGGTTGATGTGGCGATACGCTGCTCGACTGCTGGGGACTTCGACGTTAGAATAGAATCCGCGCTCACCGGTGGAGATACCATGCCAATCGCAGTGCTCAGTGTTGAGGCGGGCTCGGCCGATGCCGACGATGACCTAGAGACGTGGACGCCGTGCAGGTGAGCATTTTCCACCTGGTGGTTAGTCGACTCGGTGATCATTTGACTTAGCAATCTGTCCCCAAATACCGTATGTTAGTACGTGAGTATTTATTCCAAATAGTCCTTATATTGCGGTCCACAGGGTATGGGTATGGGTATCCTTTCTAACAAGTTGCGTAATCTCGTCAGAAGCTATTGCCGGGCTGGAACGAGTCTCCACCTTCCCTTCATTTCCTTTGGTCGCCTTTTCGCAACATGCCCTCCCTCCCTCCCTGTAGTCCTTCCTTCGTCCATTCGAGTCCAACTTGGACTTACTTTAGTCGATTTGAAGTGTTGATATGATGTGATTGTAACTGCTTTTGCCCGATTTCGACTCGGATCTGAAAAACGGTGTTTCTACGCCGACTTCATTCGCCCGAAATCAAAGTAAATTCGTCCAATGTAGACTCCGAATCCAACGATGACTCCGTATTCCCAATTCAGACTCGTTTCAACCCCGATCCTAACTCCGGTTGGAAGGCCGATCCTAACACTGACTCCCTTCATCAGGTTGCAACTCCCATTCCAACTGCGATCCGTACTCCTATGTCAACTTAAACCCTAAATCCTACTACGACATGCGCTTGTATCGCGTACTGGTTAAAATCTCTCTTGGAACACGGCAGACCGTACTACCTTGAAGACCTGGCCGGCCTAGACTTCAATCAGTCGGACACTCTGGGGCTGCTAGTGAGGGAGACGATCGGCGGCAAGTACTTCACGGGGCCCGAGGATTTCCTGGTGAACATGAGCGCCGATGGAGTTCAGCAGTGGAACTTGTTGGGGTCCGAGCAGCACCCGTTCCACCTGCACGTGAACCACATGCAGTTTGTTAACGTGGAAGGGCCTTCGCTCGTCCCCGGCTGGAATCATGTGGGGGATTGGATCGACACGGTCTCAAGTGAGTTTATGTGTATCAATGTTATCGACTTTTTCGAGTGATTCTTCTAATATTAACGTTAACGACTGTACGAAGTGAGTCTACTACTGTATTGCTGTAGTCGGGGCTGAAACGGGTCGGGTCAAAGCTCGCGGGTCGGGTAAGGGAGATCCGACCCAACTCGACTTATGAGATTTCTAAAACCTCCTGATCCCACCCGTGATTTTTTCTGGCCCAACCCGCGGGTCAGGAGTTGCTGATTAACACGGCCGCCTGACGTGCACGTAAATTATGACTTACCTTTTGAGCTGGGTGATGGAAGAGACCCATGCCGTCCGTCCCTAAAAATGAACAAGTGTCGCTTTTTTCCAAGGCCTTCCACCAGCACACACAAAAGTTTACAACCGGCACTTACAGGCATGTCGTACACATGCCCACTACCAGGTACCGTATATAGCAAGGCTTACTGGCGAGAGCTGTTATACCTACCCTACATACTCTTCATGCCCTGCATTTTCCGAGCGAAACACGAGTTGGCATGGTCTCAAGTGACACGGTCTGAGTAAGTGAGTCTATTTTTTTTAGAAAATCACTCAACTGCACCCACCACTATACCTGGTATACATATATTCCATTATATTCCGTTGCACAGGAGCATGCCATTACTGCTTGCTCGACGGCCGGTGCTGCGGTGGAGGCAGCAAATTTCCGCTGGTGCGAACCATCACAAATGCAGCAGAAAAGCAGTAAAATTATAACACAAGATCGCATCATATGCCGTACCAGGTACCTTGTATACCATAAATGTGTGCCGCCTGTAACTCCATTTCCGACCGTGCGCTCCTTGCTGCACGTGTGTTGTCTCTCTTCCCTCGACTTTTCGTCCTATGATATACAGCGAGCTTGGCGGTTGTGCGGTTCCGCGCAGAACGGTTCGGTGGGCATGTGGCCATGCACTGTCACGTCAACTCCCACAGCGACACCGGGGTCATGGCTGTGGGCAACATTGTTGGGGGGCAGGAGGCTAACGATGACCCTAGTGCCCTCGCCGCCGGAACCTGCGGGTGAGGACGGCTGCCGCCTCCTAGCTATACTTGAACCTCATTGTGGGATTGCGTTGCGTTCCGTTTCGCTTCGCTTCGGAGTAACTTTTGGTAGTTCGGTTCGGTTCGGTTGGTTGTGTGGCATCCGATCGACCGATCGCCCGTTTTCCCTGATCGTTTTCCTTGGTCGTTATCGTTGGTCGCTATCGTTATCGTTGTCGGTGTCGAGACCAATGTTATCGATATCGTTGTTTTCGCCGCTGTCAAATTGTCGATGACCTTCGGTGCAAATGCGGCTGGCTCCACCACACCTACTGTAGACCTCATACGTATGTTTGCCCTGGTAAGATCTATAATACCGGAATAATGTAACAGTTTTTCGTTCTGTTGCGACGTCATCAATTCTTTAACTATTCATATTCGTATTCGGAGCTATGCCAGTTATCGCACCCATCATAGAGTTTAGTCGTAATAGCTATCACTACCACTATGATATAGCGGAACGAGGGTATGCGTTCGGCGTTTATTTCTTTTTCTATTATGTGCGCGACGCTTGTTGATCGACCCAGTGAGGGGCAAATAATGTCCAATTCATGTGCTGTGGCGATGGTCGTTTGGAAGTACTCTCTTCTCCCTGCAGGCAACGTCTGACACCCCCCCCCCCGTCCCTCACCCCACAGCACCTAGGCAGTGGCCGGTTTTGGCTACAACCTTCAGTCGACCGGCGCCACACCCTCTCCCACCACAGTCGCTGAAAGGTCCGAGCAATCCGGTATAGACGCTAACGGTGGCGATTCAGACGGTAAGGACACCTCGTGGTGGGTGGCAGCGGCTGTTGGTGCCGGCGTAGGCTTGGGCATCGTCTTCCTCGGTGCCCTTCTAATCTCTCGATTCGGCAAGAAGCGTACCGCTGTTGCAAAGCCGTCCGTTGGCAATGCTGGGGATGGAGGTGACTTCGCCAACGAGACCAAGGCGGAGCCAGCGTGAAGAGGGAAATGATTACGTCCGTCCGTTCGTCCGCTACGTGAATGATTTATAGCACCAACGCTACGAGGTTAGGAGAGGTCTATTCGTAGACAAGAGGTAATGCCACAAGGTGTAGGAAGGTCTATTCATAGTTGATAGTTTTTTTGGAGGCGTTTTTATAGGGTTTCAATGTTGTGGTGCGTGGTACCGTACGTTCTTTCTCTTTTCATGTGCGATGGAAATTTGTGGCTAGTGGGGGCACTGCTGTTGCGGAATGGAGTCGTATCGGTCCGATCGTGTTCGGCTCTGTTCGATTCGGTTGGATTAAGGTGTCAAAATCTGTTTTTCGGGTCGTGGGGTGTAGTTTATTTGTGCTGTTGTGGGTAAGGAGGGTTGTGTTAAGGTGTGTACTGCAGGGTCTTGAAAACACACTTATTTCGCGAAGAAAGCGACCTTCCGCCGCCCGTAGATTATGGGACTGAATAGTAGCCACCGCTACTCTTTTGCTCCGCTTGTAGCACATTGCGTTGGTATCTGCTTGGGGCCACTGCAGCTGCTCACTGTAGGTAGCGTTCGTCGTGGCTGTCCATTCCGTCCATTTTCAGCTCAACGCAGAAGTGTTTTTCGTTTGCTCCTTTGGTAATGCCACAGCGCCAGACGCTGGCCAACAAAATATTCTGCTTTTCAGCATGAGAGTGAATCGTGCGAAATATCGGCGAAGTAGAAAATTAGCACATGCAGACAGGAGTAGACTATTACACAATGAATAGCATCGTATCGTTGTTTTTATAGCCCATGCCCCCCCCCCCTGCCCCTCCCTTGAAGCAAGGAGGACGTTTTGTACTGGTGGCAAGGAACCTTAGCTTTGCTTTGCTATGCTTTGTGTGTAGGGACACTACGTACAGCAGCGGCATCGACGGCCTTGGTCGTTGGTTGGTTCGCCGCATTGTCCCTCCAACCAGTGCAGTTGGTGCACGAAATTGGCCGTTTGATATGCCTCTCTCGCCACAAAGATCCGTTGATTCACGTGCGTGCAGTTGCCTTGTCAAGATTACCGAGGAATACACTGTTGTCATAGTCATGGGCTCTAATGTGTAAGGTCCCTTGGAGTTAAGGGTTACATCTATCAGGAGGTGCAGCCTATTGAATTGATATTACGTAGTAGTTGTGCTCTGGTGCTCTCACTTATGGATTGCAGCATCTACTCTGCATGCATAAGTACTCTCCGTACGCCATCGATTTTTCGAGTCTGGACATGACGATGGGACTCTTCACTCGAACCACGGACAACTTTTGCGGCGGACGAGATTCACCCGCGTTTGGTAAAGGCGTTCTCCTTGACGTCACGTCCAATTTTGGAAGGCGTGTTGTTTTTTGTAGAGGTAATGGTTGATTATCGATTGATTGTTGATGGGTTGTTGATTTCACGAATTAAGGCGGTTTGCCGGTTTCCTTTTTCCAAAATGTTTCGTTTTTTTTGTGTTGCAGTTTTTGTTTTTGTTTTTGCCCCGCATTCTCTCGGCACCTAGCTGTGTGCGATTGGTTTGTTGCGGTTGTAGCTTGTCCGACGCTATACGTTTATTATACCAGTACTCAGTAGGAGAGTTGCGTCGCTGTTGGAGGGAAGGAACTGGATAAGGTGTTGCTGTTCAAGGCTGCAGAGCCCGTTGTTTATTTTCCGGGTCGTGGTTGTATTTGTGGCAGCACCATAAAACGGTTGATTGATTCATCGTTTGGTTGGTTGGTCGATCGGTTGTGTTCGGTGGTGTGCCTTTGTGTGATGTGTCAGCTGCCGGCGCCGTGCAAGAGCCCGCTTGTTTTTTTACTTCTTATGTTGTCTCGTCTTTTGTGTTTTGTCATCTCATTGCGACCACGGACAACTACGTAGAGAGAGCCGTTCCCGGGGGCGCGTACATATTATTTGTATGTTGAGCGCTCCTCCAATCATCATCCATCACAACATCGTCAGGGAGAAATGTGCGTTGACATCTCGTCCGAGTGATCAATGCTTTGTCGGTTTTTATGTTAGCTTGGTCAGGGAGAAACGTTTTTTGGTTGACATTTCGTCCGAGCGATTCACGTTTCGTCGATTTTGATGTTTGCTTCGTCAGGGAGAGATATTGGGCAGCGTACTTTTAGTGTTTAGTCACTGTTTAGTCACTACCTGGTATGGTCTTTCAGAGGGGAGTCACTCTGGTCGGGTTTTTGTTTTTTCTATCACCGCCCATGGCTGACTTGCAGTGAGTTACCGCTGTTCGAATGCGATCGTTGTGCGGCGGAGATGTCGCTCACGACTGCGTAGCTTGTCGTTGTTGGTTGATGGTTTGATTGATTGCTTGCATGACTGGTCGGTTGATTGATTGGTTGACGCATTGACTTTTACCTTGTTACTTGGTTGGTCGGTCGGTTGGTTGGTTGATACAACCCCGCCGTATAGTTGGAATGTTTCATTTTGGTCGCTCTGGTATTGTGTTCTGTCTTGAGGGGGATGGTAGTTCGAGAGGAAGAGGAAGATGAACCGGATTACAGTTTGCTCTCGTTGTACATTACTCGTAGCATGTACTTTTATATATAGTATACAGTCAGTATAAAGTGCGCGGTTCGATGACACTACGTCTTGCCGAGGTCATGTGTCGCTTCGAACGAGTTGTCGCATCATATCATGCATATCAATGGTCGAACTGAGCCTTCTTTTTCTTTGTACGCTTCATAGTATTAGTATTAGTATTAGTATGATATTTTCTGCACGGCCGCCCAACAATGCTCCCGCTGCCCCGCTGTTGAAGCTAAATAGAGCTATGAGGAGTACAGTGGGTGCGTCAGCCTTGAACTCTTGGGATCTGACACAACCATGAATGAATTGTTTATTTCATCATGTTTCTCATTTCCTCGAGTTTTGTGCCGCGTCGGAAGGATGCTATTGCGTACCTGGTATGGATGATGCTGGATTATTGATATGGTGGTGGTGTTTCGTACCGCAACAGCTTCTGCCACAAGCATACCCTGCGGCGGTCATCTATTTGGTTACCGCTACCGCCATGATGAACTTGGAAGTATTATTTACAATTGGAATACAAGCGCCCTCCCCCGTCTGCTGTGTGCGCAGTGATAATTGTTCATAGTTGACTTTCGTATTGGAACTTGAGAGGGGAAAAACCACGAAAAAGAGTGACGATTACACCATCGTCCACTGCATGCACGAGATAGGGGGGTGATAAAACTTGATGTCCGAACTACTGCGTTTTTTTCCCCCTTTTTTTTTTGTCCATCTCATTCAATATCTTCGCCCTTTTTTTCTCTCTCCCTCTTTAGTCGTAACTCAGATCCGGGGTCACTAAGTAGGCTCTTCTCCCTCCTCCCCACTACGGT
>JBBMHQ010094861.1:12412-22885 GCA_037834295.1 Postelsia palmaeformis | reverse complement strand
CCACACCGATGGCGTGGGGATGGAGCTTGGATGCGGCTTAGGACTTAAGAATAGAACGTAAAGAGTGGATATTGAGATAAAGCTTAACGGGAAGTAGACATAAAAGGAAGTTAGACTTTGTGTATAGGTTTCCTTTGTTTGAGTTGTTTTCTGCTTTCGGGAATGTTATGAGTGATCAACGTTGAAGCTCATGCTACATATTGTCGGACGGCAAAGATAAAAATAATAATATCAAAAGTGGCATATTATAAAGACGAAACGTACTACGCAGCTCGCAAAGCTTAGGGTCATTCTTATCGAGCAACTATTTTCCAAAATTTCAAAATATTTTTTTCGCGCAATTTTTAGGACTTCCATATTTTCCAATTTTTTTTCCCAAATATTGGAATGCGAACCCTTCCAAATATTTCGCCCTCTGTAAAAATTCCAAATTTCCAAATAAATCCTGTTGTTTTGGAAATCTAAGAAATAAATTTGGAAAATTTGGAAATGAAGTTGCTCCGATAAGAACGGCCCTTAGTATCAAGTATTTAATCAGTCGAACTCACAGCTAGCTGACGTATTTCATATTAATACAATAAATATAAAAAATGGCGTATGATAGACGAAACGTACTACGCAGCTTGCAAAGCTTAGTATCGAGTATTTAATCAGTGGTCGAACTTACAGCTGACGTATTTCATAATTTATAGAAGATTATACCTCGGTATACATGAATGCACGTATCATGTATAGTTCATACGATGAAGAGCATACATGAATACATGTATAATATATTTCATACGACAAGGAGCAATATTGTGTCGCAATGCCCGTGGCCCATGGGAAGCTTTTTCCTATTAGTAGAGGGCACCTAACCATCCTGATGGCGAGGTTTTTTCCCCCTATTGTAACTCATGTAGACATGTTGTGTCTACATTGCTGCGAACGTATCAAGAGCAGAAGAGCCTATAAATAGCAAGAACTTTATTTACGATATTGAGCTTCCCCCGGGATACGTTTGTAGTACGTGGTAACTGTTCGTTCGTGTTCGTTCAGAATATAATCAGTATTGGCCCAGCATGATGCATCGCAGATATGACTACTGGAGGTGTTTCTGAGGTCGCACCTCATTACCACCAATCACTATCTAGTAATAATAATATAGTAGGTACCCCAATAGTACACACATACTACATACCAGGTACCTGGTACGACTACCAGGGTACATACATACCAGTAACGTATGTACTAGGTTTTGCTCTGTACTACTGTATACTCTACTACTGTATTTACTCTACTGAACTGCACTACACTGTAACTCCACTGCACTGGGGCATATCTGGGGCATCTATGTATACGAGTCGATGCCAGATTACACACAGCAGTGGTAAAGTGAATACCAGGTCCTATCCCCTAAGTCGTACCGCTTGGTTACCACTACAATCCTTTCAATACCTCCCGGCTCCTCGGGGGCACTCTGAGATCACCTTTCGTTGCTGACCCCCGAGAGTGTGGTAACGCCACACGACCCCACCTCGGTGTGGCTCCAAACCCAAATCTGAGAAGATGATTACCTGCTACGGGACTAACGTCCCACATTTCGCTTCGTCGGCAGGACAATGTGTTTCTCTCTTTGTCATAGTTTCTGACTATCCAGTACCAAGCCTGCATAAATACTCGTACCTCTTTTTTTTCTTCTTTTTTTTCAATCGTCCCTTTCACCTTCAATCCTAGTTCGTATGAGGTGTCACCCTCGACGCCCTTCTGGACAAACCGTGGTCACAGATGTCTACCCCTCTCCCCCCCGGTACGTCCCTTTATTTTTTATCGCGCATAGGGTTCAGCATTCCCCCTGCTCCTTGATTTTCATCGAATTTTAGCTAACTCACACTTTCTCGCTTTCCGCTAATCAAGAAAAAGCCCCTGAGCATGCACTCGGGGAGACTTGAACCCCCGAAAAAGATCTCGAAAGGCGCGCGGACTACCCATCAAGCCACCGGGGACGCCAGCCTATAATCTCCACCTGTAAAATGAACAATCAGTATTACTGCTGTGTGTGCTGGATGTTGATGGGTAGCAAACAACGGTTTCACGCGAAGAGTACACACAGCAGCACCCGACAGCCGGGGCGGTGGTTGCCTCCTTCGTTCTTTATTCTTGTGATATACCGGTACATGTCGGTACACGTTCGCTGCAGTTTATTGTTTGATGCATTTCTCCGGTCCAGCCGTTTCCCGGGCGCCTGACATTTCGAGGTACTCGTACCTGTAGTACGCGTGCAGAAAAACTGCTGTGGCTCACTTCGACGTAAGAATATGGGCGAAGCCCAAAAAAGGTACACTTGTTCCATTTGAGCCAAAAACAGGCACCAACTTAATCTAGAGAGGAAACACGCCCCACAGGCGGTGTTTTCGGCCATAAAAACTCACGAAGAAATACGTTGTAGTTTGGTACATGTGTGTGTTCTCAACATCAAACCGTTATCTCTACCCGTCGACATCCAGCACAACCATTGCCCGTGCCAATTCTTCAATCCTGGAGAGATACAAGTTCTGTGGCCACAAAACTACAGTACGCCACAGAGATACTACATTCTCGTACCTGGTACCTGGTACCAGATATGCAGCAAGGACAGCAGACAATGAAATATCATGCCATCATACTGGATATGATAGGAACAAAATACATACATAAGTGTTCTATGAAAGAGAGGAAAATGAAGAAAACGAAGAAAGACGAAAACGAAGAAAATAAGTCGAGAGAGAAAAAAAAAAAAAAAACTGTCGTGCGTGATCAGCAGTAGTGAGCATTCTAAATAATTGGTATTGTGCGTCGTGTACCAAGTACTTGTTGTGTGTCTTCGTATATATGCCAATGCCTCGATTGTTGTGTGATGTTGAATCGTTCATTCTCTATGCAGGGGTCCTTGCTTGTCGGTTAGGGGACAACTCGATACCAACCCATGGTGGTACTCTGCCCAACACGAACACGCACTTGTGTCGTTCGTGGGCCCGTTCTTCGCTTGCGCTCACCACAACCCGCAACTCTACGGAACTGGTCTGACCTGCGGCCATGTTGGCTCCCACATGCTGGTTGTAATATCGCTGGGCCATGCTAGGTTCTTCTCTCGTTTCCGTTGCTCGACAGGACAGGTAGGTGTTGAGGTGGGTTCTAGAGTGTTTATACTGCCTTTGGTCAAGAAAAAGCTTGTGTGACCATCTGCGTTCCTTCCGTCTGAGGTTTGAAATCATGCAGGCGTGTTTCCCTGGGTATTTGTCCTCATCGGCGCCCAATTTAAAGTTGATTGGCCGCTCGGCATGTATATGTCTTTGCTCCACATGCCAGTCTCCCTGGCAGTTCTTTTCAAGGCAACACCCTCGTTGGGCTTCAATCCAGTGGCTATTAAGCCTCTCGACGCCTATCTTAGCAGTGCTCTGTAGCACTGAACCGCTGCAACATCCCCCCCAACTTGGTGGCGATAAAGCCAGCGAGGGGGTAAGCCGGGCGGTGCGTACGCTTAAGCCCTGCACAGGGAAAACCTTGGTCAATAAATACTGCATCAGATACTAACATAGGTTTATGTACTCCGCTTTCTAACCGCAAGCGACTCTCTATTATTTCCGTATCGTTCGTGAAAGGCTACTGCCGCGGCAACGGGGCCTTATCCTTTTGATTTGTTCAGCTTGTCTGCTTGAACCTTACCTTTACACCCTTCTTCATTTCTGAGTCATTTTGGATACCGTCAGCTCTTCCCAGTCATTGTCCGGGAACCTGACGCGCCAGTCGGGCGATCTAAAGTCGTAAACTTGTCCTACCCGGTCTATCCGTTCATCGCCTACCGCGTGATATCTGGTCGCGGTCGTTCGTATCGGATGTAAGGTTATAGCTTATCTTCTACTCAGAAGCGTTCGTTTCTTCGGGCGGGCTGACGTCTAAGTTCTCTCCACGTAGGGGGGGGGGGTTAAGTTCCGCAGGGCGTAGAAGGTGTCTAGCTGAAAAGGGGTAAAACTGTCTAGGGATTCTGCATCCGTGACCCAGTCCGAGAAGACTCCGTCAAGGCATCGTCTCCGATATTCCGAACGGGCTGTCCCTGTTTTACTCACTAATTCCTCGCGATCTAGTAGCGTATGCATCGGGGCCGCTGTGATCGAGTCTTCTTTAAGCCCCAGGTCCGCACCCCATACTATATGGGCGAATTCGTCCCCTATCGGATGTCTCGGGTCTGATGAGCGCCTAAGAAGGGTTTGAGTGATGCCACAGACACCGTACGGATCTTTGTTTTCTCCCCCCTCCTTTTATGACAGCGCTCAGGCCCTTAAACACGACCTTAGTCACAGTCCACGGACCTGTCCACTTTTCGTGTAATAACTTCGGTCCCATACCTTGTCCGAAGAGCGAGCTGTTACTCTCCCGTACTAGGACAAGGTCTCCTTCCGGTACATTTTACACTTAGGGACGACCGTGATGCCCTGGCAATACGACGCTGACAGGGTGCTTCCTTGGCTTCGTTAATCTTCCTGAATGCTTCCGCTACCTATCGCATGTTATGCCTGTGGTTCTCGATGAAGTTGCTGAGGCCGCCCGTGGACTCTGTGTCATCCATCTGTGGGATTAGCATGTCGAGGGTTGTGCGAGGGCTACGACCGAACAGAAGCTTGAAGGGAGTCATGGCGGAGGGTAGAGCGGGGTCTGGCGTAGTGCGTTTGATCCAACATGCGGCGGCAACTTACTTTGTCTCTTCTCGTTGGTCAGGCCTTACAAAGTTCAGATAATCTTGCATGCAGGATCCTGCTTTTTCTACGCTTCCCTGCCCCTCGGGTAGCCTGCTGGTCCGAACTGTATCGGAACTATTAACCATCGACTTAGATGTCCCACTACTGCCGCTGTGACCCCCCCCCACCGTCAGCGCAAATAAATGAGGGCACCCCAAATGTCAGGCAAAAGTCTAAGAGCAAACGGGCTACTCCATGTGCTTCCTTTGACGGTAGTGGCAAGCGAAGGGGAATCTAGATGCTCTTCTACAACGAGCAGTAGGTACTTGTTTCCCGCGTCTGACGTGTTGGGGAATTTCTGCAGGTCTACTTCTAGCACTTCCCATGGCTCTAGGGATCTGGCAGCAAGCATCGCTACCTGTTGACTGCGTGTCCTTTTTCTGCGCCTACGCCCACACGATAGTGCGTACTCTCTTGTGTCTTTACACATGCCTGACCAGTGAAATCTTCCCCGTAACAACGAGAGGGCGTTTGCTATCCCGTGGCCATGTTGACGGTGTACACAAGCAAGCATGTCCGATACCAGGCAGCTCGGTATGGCTAGTGCAGCTGTTCGTCTCACCAGTGCTCTGCTCTGCTCGAAGTCAAGCCACAGAAGACTTTCGTCTATTACATATCTGTTGATATCCGTATCCGTCAAATCTTCCTGCTCGGAGACTTATCCCTGACTACATAATACTCGCCTGATTTTGCTGTAGAAGGGGTCTGCTGTCTGGATCTTGACCACGCAAGGCCCGTCTTGTAGCGCCTGGAGGGCACGCTCTATCACCGTCGTCGCCAGTGGTTTCTCCTGGCGTGCCCACCCTTCCCCCCCCGCTGAAATGTCTAGCCCATGATTACTCCACTCATATGACATTACCCCACCCTGAATAGCCGTTTATGCAGACCACAATATGGTTGAAGTGTGGAGACAAACTTCACCCCAAACGACCAGGAAAAAGGTGGTCGAAGATGCGGCTATTCGAAACAAAAGAAATGAGGCTATATACTCCCCATACCTCGTATTGTATATAAGAAGACTCAATCACCACGAAGGGAGGTGGGTTCACTGAGAACAACTACTAAAAGGTAGGCCAAAGTAGAGGAAGACAGAACGCAAAGCAGCGGCGAATGCAGAATTCAGCCGAATGGATATTCCTAAATGAACGCAACGGAATATCCGCCGGGTTCATTCATTTTTTGGATTATCCTCGTATTCCTGATACGGCAAAACTGCAGACTATGTTATCTATATTTACTGCCCATGAGTACTTCACTCAAATCACAAGAGTTTAAATGAGTCATAAATGCCATCGTATTTAGTGCCATCGTATTTATGTCAAAGTAATAACCTATACCAGGTACGTATGCGTACGAGTACCTAATACTGCTATTTACTTTGTCTCCCTCATACCTAGTCGTATACTGAATGTCTTTCTCTGTATGGGGCCGAATAAAGCCCCAAGTACGAGATCGAACTATCAAGCACAACAGCTTGCAGAGATGAGTTTTGAGAAAGCCTCGATCTCACCTCTGTTGCTTTTATTTTCATGAATATTAGTACCAGGAAGTCTTCATCCATGGTATGTTGCGGTCTGCCTTTATTACGTGCCAAAGATGCGTGTGTATGCTGCTCGTGTTTCAACAGTTTTATTGCTCAATAGTACTCAATAGTACTCAATAGTACTCAATAGTACTCAATAATGTTATTCCACAGTATTGAACAGTACTACTCAATATTGTTCAATAGTGCTCAATATCACTCAGTATGAATAACTTTCAAAAGTATTCAATAGTACCCAATAGACAGCAATCTTCTAGTGAAAGCCATTTCTTTGTCGGTGATGTAGCCATTGTAAAGTGCTCTCTTGCGTGGAATGAAACAGTATATTTCATCGTTTTTGAAAGCTTTTGGTGGTACTCGCTCGCAACTTCGATTTCACGAAAACACCTCGTGAGTCGTTCCTCGCTGCCTACGACTGTCGTTTGGCACACCCAGCGCCCTCACAGACCCCATCATGAGCACCCCTCATTTTGGCGGGCTCCTGTGAGGAGCTGTAGCGTTCCGCAAGTGAAGTGCAAACGTTTAGTCGGGGGTTGTGTTTTGCTTCATTTTGTGGGCCCCAGATTTCGATCAATTTCGACCACTTGATCACCTCTTAGTGGAGGTGTAGGCCTCTGTTGAGAACTTGCGGGGGGTCAATCTTGAGAGAACCACGAGTTGCTGTGGTGAACCTCTGCTTTAACACGCCACCGTCGCTCTTGAATAAGCACGAACCAGCCGAAGTTCTAAACGCAGCGTGTTCATTTAGCGATGTTGATTTTTGTTGCGATGAAATATCCAGAGATTAGAGTAGCCGGAAACCCGGGGACCAGGGGACGCTTGGGTGCTAGCGTCGCCTTAATAGTGTTCTGCAATAATGTTCGTGGTATTGGGGGTTGCACGCACAGTATTTTTTTACTTAGAACATTTTTTGGGTGACTTACTGTAGACAAGAGCTCCTCAAATGAGGAGCAGAAAAACGTTACTACGGTATCTAGCTAACCCTAACGTATCGCACCTACTTTGAGTAGTACTCTACCAACCCGAGGCTACTGAACATTGGCTACATTTTAACAGACAGGCTCCATCGTGCGTCTGTCCTTCTACAACAGTAAACGACCTTGCTGTCGACCAGCGACTCGGTAGGGTACTGGCTTCTGCTCTACCTGCTTCACCTGATAACAATTACCTATGAATGAAGCTAGTGTAGCAAAACAGGCGGAACCACTTATCTCGCCTACAAGAAGGTCCACATTTGCCTCCTCGCTTCTTGTCAGGAGACATATGGGCGAAAAGGTACTGACTACTGCTCTACCTGCTTCACCTGATAACAATTATCTATAAATTAAGCTAGTGTAGCAAAACAGGCGGTACCACTTATCTCGCCTACAAGAAGGTCCACATTTGCCTCCTCGCTTCTTGTCAGAAGACATATGGGCGAAGAAAAACCACCAACATGTCGCAGCCAGCACACCGATAAGTAGCATATATCAGCAATCGTTTGCGGGCGACTCGAACATTGCCAGAGAATAATGAATGTTGTCAGATGGCAAGCAAGATACTAATGTTTAGTCTGCACGATACAATTTGCAGGGAACTAAAATCCATCGGTATAACTTGATCTAAAGTTGGGAGAGCTAGGTCTGGTAATCAAGCATGCATGCAGCTTTCCCGCTCAACATACCGTGGGGATGCTGGAATCGTTTTGTGACCGGTACCATCCCCACCAGATCCATCCCCAGGGGTACCTCTGTCATTACAGTCGAGGAAGGAGACCCTTGCAGTTACCGACGGCAACGGGACAGCGGCGCGCCCCCGATGCCTACCCCCTCATTGGGGTGACCAAGAACATGTGTTGAGAGCATTTGCCGTCGCTGGCGGAGGTATCGTTTCCACCACCAGAACTTTGGCCGCCACACGGGTCCAGCCAACAACGTAGAACGGGGCTTCCTCGTCGACGGACATACCGTTGGTACCAAACGCCGGGTCGGAGCCTCCGATGCCTATGACACTACCCCCTCCGCCGCTGTCTCTACAGTGTCCGGCCCCGGAAAAGGGCCCGTCTATGCTGCCACGCCCGCCGCCGCTATACCTGCGGCCAACGGCGCGACCGATCGTGTCCCCGCCGCGCCCACATCAGCTTTCATCCCTGGGGTAGTCCCAATCACCACGGTCTTCATCGGCCAGGCCGGTGCTCGTACCGGCTCCCTTGACCTTGACTCCGCAACTGCAATCGACTACATCATCTCCCACCAGGTCATCCTCTCCATCACCGGCAACACTGCGGCGGCCACCATCGCCGAAGGCTGTTCGTCTCGAAACAAGGACACCACTCTCGACGTCGAATGTGATCCTCGAAGTATCACCGCAACCTGGGCCGGCGCATTTACCGCAACAAATGCCGTCGACGCGGATGTCTACAGCGGCACCGGAGGGGAGGAGCGAAAGACATGCGTCAAAGCCCAAACCGCCACCGATACCCCCGCGGCCAATGTCATTGACGTCCGTGGAGAGAAAGCGGTTACGAAAAAAAGGCTCGGAAATTACTGCGTGCGGTATGAGGCCTGGCGAGTGCAAGGGACCATCTGGGCACCTGCTCTTTCTTACCGACTCCATTTGCCGTGCTACATCACACTCCGCGCCAGAACGGCGACTAACCTGCGGTCTCCGGCGTGCCGGGTGATCGAACAGTCGACGAGGCCAACAGGAGAGCGCTGCGGCGGCACGGTGACAAAGTCATGATAGGAGGGCTGACGGTCGCGTGGCGAACGATAAAGGGTGAGGGAGGAGGGGAGACATCCACCAGGACTACACGGGGTGGGAGAGAGGAGTGAGTGATACGCAGCATTTCCCATACGGTGGTGGGGGAAACCGCGTATGTGCACGTTTCTGCGCCATCGTCGCGTCCTAGGCTTCGTTAGGGGCACAATCCTTTGAGTCGTGTCCAACGGTGTAAATCAATCCACGTGGCCGAATATGGCTTTACATTCCGGGGCAACGAGAGGTAGAGTAGATATGTGCCCTCTTCTCGAAGTATCGGCACATTGGTGAACACGGTGGAAAAGCGAGCGTTAAGGGACAGGGTCACCGCAGACTAGAGTCTCCCCTAGAATGGGGCCAATACTGCGCCAGTAACAGTAAGTGTCTTGCGGAGTGCCGTAGAGCACAGTGAGGACGGCATTGCAGGAGACTTGCACGGCACGACCCCTCACCAACCACAAGTACAAGCGCTGTGCAGGATCTACGAGAGGTAGATGGATGACAGGCAGAGGTTTGCTTCCTCCGATTTGCCCGCTCACACTCGGCGCGCCAAGGGAAATTCACGGGGGGCACTAGACAGGACAGGCGATCGGTTTGAGATGGCCGTTAAAGGAGAGGCTGGGTCACCCCGGTGGAGGACGTTCCATCTCACGGTGGCATTACCGAGGCTCCACCTGAGGTATGACCACGCTACCAAATAGAGTGCCGCCCGACCGCGTCAGTTGGCGATACCTTGGTGATCAGAGACTTCGAGTGTGGAGTAGGTCGTGAACCGGAGTGAAGGTGGCCAGAATAAGCAAGGGAGAGGGGTGGAATACGCTGCATCGTGTACCTACTGCGATCCGGCTCTAGATGACGCTCCTGGGGGGCCGGTGGAAACCAACTATGGATACCCATTCCGTCCGCCCACGGAGGATTGGTACACGCCCGCTGCACGTTAATGCTTACAGATTGCCTCGCAAGCGGACCCGAGACCTTGCGTCGCGTGCCGCTCGGAGTGACCGGGGTTAAACCGACCTCTTTACACGGAAGAGTTGGCTTGACGGCTGTCCATGTCCGAAACAGCGCGCGTACAGTTCGCCGACCTCATGCAGCTGAGCGCCCCTAGACTAACGTCGGCCAGCTACGTGACGACCGGCTTTCACACCACGTTCGAGCTCATGGTTTTAGCCCTTGTGAAGACCCAACCTCTTCGATTCTCCTGGATTCCCTGTCCAGCGATGCTCAAGGCCTGTCTCAAGGGGCTTGTTGTGATTCCCCCCGCCGAAGGGACTGGGAAGAGTCCGTCGGCCGATACCACCCACTGTTTGCTGTGATCGAAATTCGACTGCTGGGCTTCGTTTACTTCGACTACCAAGTCGACCGTGGACCTCACGTCCACAAGTATCTGGAAGGCATCGGCGTCGAGTGGTAGGACCACAAGATGAACGCCGGAGG
>JBBMHQ010094861.1:0-12401 GCA_037834295.1 Postelsia palmaeformis | reverse complement strand
ATGGGACAGACCCGGCGCTGGAGAGCCATCCATCAACATAGGAGCATCTTAGGCTAGAAGGCGTTCCTTCGGGTGCCACGGAGAGCTACTAGACTGCTGGGGGCAGTGATGAAACGCCAGCAAGACAAGGCTCTGGGCCGCTTCCGCAACACTCGGAGCGGCATCATCTACATCAAGCAGCGAGGGAGGGAAGGGGAGTATCGGATGCCAGCGGTAAACGAGAGTGGCTGAGAGGATACAGGAAGGGGTTAAGAGCAACAATTTGGGGGGAGAGGGGTCGGCACGAGCTGGGGACCAAGCTTCAGACTTTGAGGCAATGCACCGACACCGTTTGCGGTTCGGAAGGGGGGGATGGAGGGTAGTACAGGGGGGGTAGTAGAGAGAGCGAAAATAGCAAGGAGGGCGAGGTAGCGGAAGCTGGTGGGACGGGGACCGGCGGATCAGGGGCAGAAGGAAAAACGGAGAGGAAAATACGTGGAGTGAGAGTAGCAACAAAAAACGGCGGTGAGCGTATATTATCAAACGGTGCGGGGCCAGCTGAAGGGATCCTTCGGGCGCCGGCGAAGGGCCCCGGGAGCAAGAAGCACCCCAACGATCCTCTTGGACGACCCCCGGGAAACGTGGCGTATAGGACTTGCCGTATGACGCTACAGCTTAGGACCCTACCAGTGCGTTTTGCGTGTCGGCAAGGACGCTGCGTGTTCCACGTGCGTTGTACTATTGAGACCCTCGCGATAGGTACGGCACCGGCAGCACCCCGTTGCTCAGCAGTTGACTGTGAATCCCGGCATACGAGACGGGACTCAATAGCGGCAGCGGTTCAAATAGACCAGGGCCTTTGCAATCGGCCGCGTGGATGGGAAGGGGAGTCACAAGCGACACGGATCTATGGAGGTTGTCGTATGGATGGGGACGTCACAGCCTGGTTTTGGAGCTACCACTCCATGCCGTTTTCCTGGACAGCCTACAGCAACACTGTGTGACAGGGAAGAAAATGCAGCCGCAGTGAGCAGGTGCATACGGTTGCCTGAGCGTTCACGTGATTATCAGCATCAGCCACGCCCTCGGAGGGTACCGGTCGAACCGAGACTTGGGGGGATACCGGAAAAACAGGGACTTGGCGACGCCTAATTCTCTCCTGCTGGCGGAGATCCTTTCGGTTCTGCTGCGCTCACCGGACGGCCGCATCAACAAGGGACAAAGGTTCGCGCTGCTGGACAGTGGTAGCATAATTACCATACTCCCGTGTCTGATAGTGTACACGAGGCGGGAGGACACAAATCAGCGAGATACCGCCCAAAAAGCTTCGGACGGACGTGCACCGTCGGCATGTTGTCACCCGGGAGGGGTGAATGTCGCAGCACTTGCTCTTCTGGAAAGAATGGGTTCAGCAGGCAGCGAGGGTGCGTAGACAGTGGCCTTATTCCTGCCCTAAGAGCTCGCCGCCGCTTCCTCAGTCGCGACTGTCCCAGTGCTTGCAAGTGCCACCAAAATAGGGGGTGGAGAACCTCCACCATGGCACCCGGGGGAGAGTACGCCCCCCAGGTACTCTTTGATACCATCAACTCCCTCAGAGCCCTATATGACTCCAGAAACGATGGACAGTGATTCACGCATCCCCAGAATATCATCCACACCGATGCCAATGCGTTCTACCATAGAGGTTTCACCCTAGATTTTCTGGGTCTCTTCACTTAAGGAGCTTCATGCCTCACTTCAAAACTGACTGCAGCAAAATAATCAAAATGCATCCCGATAAATATTATCATGGCCCAAGCATACAAAAACGTCATTTTTGGGTCGAGGAACTCCGTTATTCAGAAAGCATTTTAATGGAAACGTTCCACCTCGATCTTAGAACGCGTCTGCCGGGCAAGAGAGCTTCGATCGCAGCATTACCAAGTTGGCGAACAATCGTCGACACGCCGGACGCGTCCCCGCCGGAGTACTGGCAGTACTTTTTGCGGTCATCTTCGCCGTGTTAGGGAAAGTACTGGCTGATCTGCGTGTGCTGCCGCGGGGACGACTCATTATCGCAGGGGCTATATGCGAAAGTGGGAGCCGCCACCCAAGGAGGTCAATTGGGATGTGAGGCAGGTTCGGGCTTCGCACTCCGGCGGGGTGGGTCACGTGAGGGCGAGAGCACGAGCGCTACAAGAGACGAGAAAATACATCGTTCTCGCTAACTGCTCCAATGACTTTAACACGGTCAGCAGACGGCGCTCGATGAAGTGATCAGCAGCGTCCCAGCGCTCAGGTCGTTCGTTGCAAGTGCTGTAAGGTACAAGGCAGGTGATTTTGTTATTCCAAATGGATTCTGCGGAAACCCAGACGGCCGCTTGCTCCAGCGGGGGCCCACAAACGAGACCCTATGGGGAGGCGGGCGTACTCATTTGTTGCTTGCCTGCCAATGCCATTTGGCCAATGACCACGCATCGCTTTCTAGACAAAGCACCGTTCCTACTCCCAACAGAGACACCTCCAACAATTGGGCGCGCATTACGTTGTTTCCATATTTATTATATTACATGAAAACGTTTTGCTAATATGATCCCCTTCCTGTTTGGCCGCCTGTGGCCAACATCTATCTCCTAGGATAGCGATCGTTTTCTCGCTGCTATCTAGTGTATCAAACTCCCCCATGTCACATTCGTCTATTTCCCCGATCTTTTCTTCGAACACACCCCGTTCCTCCTCGTATATTTCACATTCTCCTACACTATATGATTTCTACTCTCTATTGTTTTGCCACACGGGCACATCTGTGTATCTATTTTCTCCTCCTCTTGGCTACTGGTATACCTTTTTCTTCTCTCTGGCAGGTCCAGGTCACCTACACGAAAGCGCAGTTCCAGCGTTTTCGCGAAGTCTATTGGGCCGTGCAAATACCTCTTCATGCCTATTTCTTCCCTAAATCCCCCGTATATCTCCACGTGTCTTTCCGATTCCACCTTCTTTCTTAGCGCTAGCCTTTCCCTTGTTTCCATCCTTTCTTCTACTTCTGCCTTGTACTTCCCAAACTTCCAGGCGAACATCGCCTTTTCTTGGGTTCCCCCTATATCCTTCCATACTTTATCAACTACGCTACCCCACCTTATTCCAGCTCGCCCTTTTGTTACTTTCTTCTATACAGCTCCATCAACTATGGCTGGCAACCTCTTCTTCGGCATGTTCCTTACTTTATATTGTCATTTCAACTTTCTCATGTCTCTGTTTGTCTTGAGTGGGTGCACTCCCAATTCTGCTCTTAATACCGTATTACTAGTCGTACTTGAGCATCTTGGGATTTTTGTAGCTGCTGTCATTTGTACTGTTTCCTGCTGTTTTATGAGTTTCGCGTCCCATTCCCATACTTCTCCTACATACTGTAGCTTTGGTACTATCACATCCGTCAGGATGCACATATATCTTAATCCTGGTGTCAAGGTGCGAGTCTGTTAGGATCGCATCCATCTTGCCTACGTGTGATTTACCCTTTCCTTGTTTTTTTGCCTTATGTGTATCCCAAGAGTAGCATTTTGAGATTTCTACGCCAAGGTACGGAGACTGGTCTACGATCGGCAATTCATATTATCTCAACTTCCAACTGAAATGTATCGGGTTCACCTTATATTCGCTACAAACAACTACTGCGCATTTCTTGACGTTCGCCGTGATCCTCCACTTCCTAGTGTTTCTAGTGCCTTCTCTATTTGTTCTGCTATCCTTCGGGTGTTTCTGATACCCCCACGATGTCATCCACAAACATCAATCATGACACCGTATCTTCCCTCACCGTGACCCCTTGCCTTGCTGCTTCGACTGCTACGATCAGGTCGTTAATATATACTCCGTATAATATATAAAATAATATATACCAGGTATATATATATACTGGTATAATATATATTATAAAATAATATATATATATACTTGAATGGGTTAGGGGACAACGTACATCCTTGTGCAACTCCTTGTAAAACATCAACATACTTCGATGTTTCCCCGTCCAGTATCACAGCACTTCTCGCACGTTCCGTCGTAGACCCTTGAGGGGGGGTGGGTACTCATTTGCTGCTTGCCTTAGTCATTCGACCATTGACCACGCATTCCTTCCGAGACGGAGCATGGGGGGCGGGGCGTACTCATATGTTGCTTCATTCTACGATTTATCACGCATCCCTTTCGAGACGGGGGGGCAGATATGTTCTGCCTCGCATTTTCAACCAAGGCTGTAGCATTTCCGAGAGAACGTCGGGGAAAAAAGAGTAGGAGCCTTCGCTTACATAGGCGACATATCTCTCGGCCTTATGAGGGTCGCGGCAAACGCGGTGGATTATCTACTTCCCTCCGGCGCGAGCTAGATGATATCGGCATCTTGACCAGCCCCGCCAAGGCCGTTGTTCTGCCCGGAAAATAAACACGCCGACGGGGGAGGACATTAAGTTCCTGGAAAGTGCCGACGTTCGCATTGCTGATAAAAAAAGGATGTCGGTGGTGGGAGTCCCGGTCGGCACCCAGGAACACCTTGTTGAACACACGGGGAGAAGAATGAGAGATGGAGGCGCGGGTCGCCTTGCGCGAAACCTCGCTGACATATCAGACAAGCAGACTGCTCGGCGGTCTGCATTGCCACCAAATCCCTCGGACAGAGAACAAGCTTCCTTGAGCGCCACGAGTGTTTCCCGGTTGAAGCTTCAAACGTCTCGGGGAAGAAGGTAGTAGGGTCCCTGCCTACAAAGAGAATACGTAAGAACGACCCTTGCTGATTCTCTCGGCTACCAATCAGGCAGCTATCTCTAGGGGGCGTTTCGCTTCTTACACTCCTATTACGAGGTCATCGGGAGGCTGGGAGGAACGGTTGAGAGGGGGGGGTGGGAACTCCTGATAAGCAGCCGTAGTCGTCTGCCCATAGACCCTCGCATCCCTACAACACCGGGCCGGAGCACGCCGGGTTTTCCTTAACCAGGCAGATATTTCTTGGGGTAGACTAATACCCATGACGTGGGGGTGGTACCTGGGAACGGCTCAGGAGGCAAACGTATGAAGTTGGTTACTGGGCGAAAGGAGAGTGATAACGTATTGTAGAGAGGACAACAGCAAAAGTCGACCGATGACGGGGCGGAGACAGGTAGAAAAATTCAACGGAAACCGTTTGAGTCAACGTTTAGTTTCCTTTTTTGATTTGCGTTTCGATTTTCCAAGAATAACAATTTGGAGGCCAACGGGCGGCCGTCTGGCGTGGAGTAGGAGGTCGCGCGGCCGACAGCTGATATTTTGAAAGGGCTCGTCCAGTTGAGCGATAGCTTCGCCTTGAGAACCTTGGCGTTTGTGCCCGACTTAGCACCCTGGCGAATGGTGACAGCGGTGTTGTTAATCCATACCCGGTCACCGATGGTGTAGGTAGGGCATTGCTTGAATGCGTCTGAGAGCGTTGAGATATGGCGCTCCACGCGGAAGGTCGTGATAGCATGTTGTTCACGCATAAGCGCATACGCACGTTGTTGGCGGTCGACAACCAGGCCGCAGTATTCCAGTTGGTCGCGGGCGAGGCTTAGTGGGCTCGGGCGTAGTGCTGTTCGAAACGGGTGATGGGAAGGCGAGGGAGGCAGTTCAAGTACACGTCATTGGGGGTCGACCCAGGAGCGGCGCTGACGCAATTGTTATAGTAAGCAAATTCCACGTGTGGAAATGGATGTCCCAGTCATTCTGTCTTTCGTTGCAGGTCAACGCTAGCATCTGAGCGATGGTGTGATTGACGCATTCGACGCCGCCATTGTCGTTGGGATGATGGGCGCTTGGGACGATTTTCCATATGCCCAGAAGTTTGTACTGACAGCTTGGAGCAGAAGTGCAGTCTATTGTCGGAAGAGAGGCTGACCGGACACCCCCAAACAGGACCCGAACCCGTTGGGTGCTCGGCTGATGGACTAGCAGAGCGGGAGAGGGGGTTTCCGACACTGAGTTGTGAAGATCTACCGTGGATGAGACGTGGACTGCTACCGATCAAGATTTCGGTACGTTGCCGTTGTTGGGTGATTGAGAAATCTCAAAGGGAGTGGCGCGTCGGCCGATGTCCGTGCCTTCGGTTGAAGCTGGCATAGATGCAACAGAGGCAGCGAATACGGAAGCGGCGAGATAATCACTGGCACATGTGTTGGCAGGAAAAGGCCATTTGGGACCTCGCGAAGTGGTTTCAAGGGGAGCACACCCACGCCAGCCCACCCATGGCGCACCCAGAAGTAGGCCGTCAGAGCGGATGAGAAAGACGCGTTCTTCGTCGGACGGAGTGAGACTGATGGGGCCGCCACGGTTGCGCTATGCTGCAGGTAAGGGCAGGCGGGACAGGAAGTCGGCGTTCCCGTTGGCACTTCCTTTGCGATATTCGAAAGTGTAGTTGTACGCAGGGATGATTTCCAGCCATCGTTGTAACCGCAGGTTGTGCTCTGCGATCTTGTTGAGGCTTCCGAGTGCCTTGCGGTAAACAAAAAAGGAACTTCGTACCCCAAAGGTAGCCGCAAAGGCACTTGATGCCCCAGAAGATGCTGCCTGCTTCCAGATCGAGCGGAGTCCAGTGACGTTCAAACTCGATGGTAGCGCGGCTGATGAACACGATGGGTCGAATGGTGTGGTCGTCCTGTTCTTGTTCGAGGGTGGCACCGTAACCGTCCACACTGGCGTCGCAGAAGAGGAGCACAGGATGGAATTGTCGGTGCCGGCGTCCCACCTGGGGTAGACGAGGACTAGGGGCGAGGTCAATCCGGCCAGAAGTTTCCGTAAGATGGCTTACATTGCGGGAGTAAATACGAACTTGACGCCTTGTTTCAGAAGAGAAGTAATGGGTCGTATGCGCTTTGCCATGTCGTTCATGAACTTCCTCTAGTAGGAAAAAGCACCCAAGAGGGAGCGTAGCTGTTTCAGGTCTTTCGGCATGGGCATTTTCGTCTTCCACTTCTTGTGTGCTTTCCGCATGACGCCGGCCAGAGAGATGGTGTGACCGGGGAATTTCGCATCCGTAGCGCCGATGGTAGCCTTCGAAGGGATTTTTTTACATTGCGTTTTCCCAATCGCCCAAACCAATTCGTTCATAGGAGGGATCGGCGTCGAAGACCATGACGTCGTCGAGGTAGACAACGACTCGATCGAGGCCGTTGACGACCTCGTTGACGACTTTGCTGAACCACCCTGGAGTAGTGCTACTTCCGTGAGGACTAACCAGCCACTCGAAGAGGCGTGTGGGTGTACAGAAAACAGCGAGAGGTATCGCGTCTTTGTGGACGGTTAGCTGGTGGACAGAAGAGATGCGGTCGAAGAGCGAGAATATTCGACCGGTACCAAGTTTGTCGAGATACCCATCGAAGCGAGAGATGGGGAGCTGGCCAAGGTTGATCAGTTTACTCAGCGCCTTGTTATCCACCGTGATGCGGATGCCACCGGATTTCTTCGAGATGGCAACCACTCGGCTCGCGCATGGAAAAGTTGAGTGTTGGATGAAGCCGGCGGTGAGGAAATTGTGCAAAGCCGCGTCCACTAGCTTTACGGCCGGTAGATTGATGCGGTAGGGCTGAGCCGTGACCGGAGAGCTGCCTGGTGGGGCAGTTATCTTGAAGAAAAGCAGGGAGGAGGAGCAAACGTCGCTTGGGGACTTCGAGAACACGTCGGAGGCCTCAGCCAGGATATCGCCCAACAGCGTGATGATGGCCGGCGTCCAACCGAGGCCGCGCAATTCGGATTCGATATCGCGCACGTGCAACGGCAAGCGGTCCGGTACTTGTAAAAAGCTCTTGGGCTGGTCGGTGCTTGATCGTTCGAGCAGGGTAGTTGAAGGGGAGCAGTCGGTAGGCGGGGCCGAAGAGGCCGCGGATTCTTCGTGTGTTGGAGCTGTCTCGTCGCGCAGATGATGGACGAAGAGATGCAGGCACTGTGGTGGTGAGGGTCGGTCCGCGTCCATGGAATGAGTGGCGGCTGGGCCTGGGTCTGAAAAGTCATATGTGCCAGTATCGTGGAAGAAGGAGCCGGAGCGTCAGACAAGACAGCTTCTAGGGGTACGCGAAACATTGGGCTAGAGGGAGTGCCGGGCAAGGCACCTTGCGACGCCGGCTATTGGCTTGGGCTGACGGCTATTTTCCACAATGTGTTATTCCGCAGAAAAGTCAGGGGCCGAGTGCAGCATGTTGACAAGGTAGCAACCGGCAAGGGCTGGGGTACCATTACAGCAAACCAAACCGACACCAATCACTCGATGGTCACGGGACAAGATGATACCGGTGTCACCCGCAAATGCCACTCGCTTAGAGTAGGTAGAAGCTTTCAGTGTGGACCGAAGAATCGGTGATAAACTCTGTTACGCCCTGCAGTCCTGAGAGCGACAGCGTGCGAGCTCGCCGAGAACCCGATTGGTCATCAGATAGGGAGCCATCGTGCGCTAGGAACGGCCCTGGAACCGCATCCAGCTGTCGCGTCCGAGTAGCACGTCGTGTTGCATAGCTTCAGATCGGACGGCGTAGGTATGCCCTTACGACGAGTGCTGGAGTTGTTGGTTTATCGTCGTGGGGCAACTGTATGCTCAAGTGTACTGTAGTGGAGGTCTAAAGAGGCGGGGACTTGCCAAAGGCCCCCCACGACCTGGGAAGAGTGTGTCGTTCGCACGTGGTAGATGCGGCACCCAGGCGTTTTATGCTGTAGAACATGTTAAAGTAGGCGTTGATGAAGGTCTGCGGCAAGCCCGTATCCAAGAGGGCGGCACATCCAAGCCAAATAACAGCTAGGTCACTGTGGATCTTGATTTTGGTGGCGATGAAAGAATCAACCAGTGCTACAACACCAACAACGAGACAAGGCCCTTGCGCGGCGAGCAAGGAGGGGTGCTGACCGGAGTGGGTGACGGACATTACTGTGAGAACGTCACCGTCGTGGTGCGATGGCACGTTTTGAGGAGAGGCGGGATATCCCGACAAGAGGCGGCTGCTGACGTGTCACTTGGGTACAGTTGCTGTCGCGTGGAATGGTTTACTTCAAAGATGCGGTCTCAACTAGAGGGCGAGGTGCCCTAAGGAGACTCTGGTTGGTGGCACGTCGGTGGCGGCGCGCGGTCGCGAAAGAGGCGTCGCACGTTTTGCAGAGCCTTGCTCAGCAACTTCAAGCCATGCCACAGGGGCGGCTGGCGTGCAGGAAGAGCGTCGGCCCTGTATCCGATGCGCCATATGAGGTCGCAAGGGCTAGCCTCCGCGACAAGTATCGCCTGTGACCAGAAGATGGGTTCGCATGGCTGGCTTTTGAGCGCGCTTGTCGCTGTGTTAGGGCTTGCAGCGGGCTGCACAGTCGAACCAACGTCAAGCGTGGGCGAAGGGACCGAGGATTTACTTGTCACAGGCAGTGACAGAGGGGCTGTGGCACTGCCAAAATACAGCAGCAGTGACACAAATTATCGTGTTCCCAACAACAAGCGAATAACCAGGCGAACGGGGAGAATGTGAAAAATTCCCTACATCCCACGGGCCAACATCGCATGGGTCTTCTGTGGCTATTGCACCAGTCTCACCGCGCGACGCGCTGGGGGAGCGCCAGATATCGTACTCTCGAACGCAATCACCAAAAAGAGAAGACATCAAACAAGCAGCAAGGAGCCGAAAAAGCAGGCCACAGAGCGAATAGCCCAATATGTCGCCGAAAAAAAAAACAGACCTCGAACAGAAGCGTCTAGCCGACGACGCCAGTGTCAAATGTCGAGAAGTATGGACCTAGGGACCAACTACTGCTAGCAGTACCTGCCTTTGGCTCTGCTCTTATCACTCGCACAAAGGTGCATGACGATGTTGGAGGTGATAGCCTCGTGAAATGGTTGATGTTTGCCTCACCAGATGTCTCCTGAACGAAGGGGCGAGGCATTCATCAGTCAGGCAGATGACAACGTCTGTCAGGTATGATGAGGGGAAGCTTGCGACAAATCACGAATGCCGCAACTGGGGAGAGGGGATACCATAATACCAGTCCACCCTGAAGGGCCGTACATGCAAATTCATTCAAACAATCTCAGGGAGGAACCAAACCCAGTCGGAGAACTCGGTGGCATCCACATCACGGTGAATTGCAAGAAGCTGAACGAACTCCGCATCCTGGGTCAGCTCCCCATCACCCACCAACAGCAACGCACCGATCTCTAGCAGAATCATCCATGATTCTTTCACCACCAAAATCGAGATGGACAGCAGTGGCCTACCTGCTATGCAGCACAGTCACCAAAAGCGTCTTGCCGTCGACGCCAATGTTAGCAGTATGGACATACCTGGTAGGTGCTAGCAGATGTGTCCCTGGCTCTGCTCTGGTCACTCTCAGAAGGTGCTTGACGATGTTGGAAGTGCCAGCCTCTTGAAATAGTTGTTGCTTGCCTCGCCAGATGTCTTCTGACCGAAGGGGCGAGGCAGTCCTTAGCTAGGCAGGTGACAACGCCTGCCAGGTATGATGAGGGGATGCTTGCTACATATCATAATGCCGCAGCGGGGAGAGAGTACACTAGGGGTAGTAGCATTTGTAGCAAGCGCCCCCTCATCACACCTGGTAGGCGTTGTCGCCTGCCTGACTGATGGATGCCTCGCCCCATCGTTTAGAAGACATCTGGCGAGGCAAGAAGCAACTGATACAATAATCTAAAATTTTCAAGATCGTCAACCACCTTGTGTGAGTGATCAGAGCAGAGACAGAGGCACACCTGCTAGTTGCAGTCGTTCCCTAGATTTATACTGCTCTATACTTAACTGGCGTCGTCGTCAGGACCAGCGTGACCGGAACTCGGGAGAGGGGTATCAGAACAGCCGACGTGGCGTATTAATAGTGTAATGGTCGCAGAGTGTAGCCTGCTGTGCTGACGCAGAATGACAGGTAACCAATACCTGATAAGTTGGTACTAGGTGCATCGTAACGTAGCGACGGTGGTGCTCAGTTAACAGGTACGCAAGTCGTGAGTGTTTTACGACCCAGGTCATAAACATGATAAAATCGCCTCCACATCTATGCATACAACAGAAAAAATTTCACACACTCCATCCGCTGCAATCTTTTCCAGGTCTAGATACAAGCGAATTCAAGCAAGTGGTTTGGATGGTGTAGATCAAAAGGGGGTGACTAAATCTACGACGACTATACTCGTAATCGTATGAAGAATACGGGAACGTCCGTGGTTTAATCTGCGGAGCAATCCGAGATTGGATTGAATAGGTCCGTGGCCGGGCGCGCTGCTTGCAGCCCCGCCGCCATAACATGATGTCGCTGACGTAACCGCGTAACAGGGCTCCAACAGCGAAAGAGGTCGAAAACACAAACATCTGCCGATTGTCTACTATCGTGGCATCAAAATTAAGCAAGCATCCATTCAGTAAGGCGGCAATACGCGCTCAAGCCCCCTCCCAATGTAAAGGTGCGGTGTTTGCACCGCCGCCGCTATCGTGTAACGTCGCTACTGAAATAACGCAACAGGGTTCCGATAGCAGAAAGGGGTCGATGATAGGAACCTCCGCCCTTCGTCTATTGTCGTGCCACTAAAACGAAGCAAACTTCCATTCACCGAGTGAGCTTTACGCGCCCAAGCCCGCTCTGAAAGTGATCCGACAAGGGAAAAAAAGTGCAGTGCAAGCACCACCGCAGCCGGCGCTATCATGTAAGGTCACTACTGAAACCAAGCAACAGGGTTCCTTCCGGCAGCGGAAGCGGTCGATGACACGAACACCTGCCGTTCGTGCACTATCGCCCCAAAACGAAGCAAATTTGGTTTCAAGAATTTGGCATTATGCGCCTATGCCCCCTCCCAATGCGATCCGAAGGAGAAAAAATCGCGCGGTGCTTGCACCGCCTTCGCCATCATAAGGTGTTGCTGCTGTGATCATGCGAGACGGTCTCAACAGCGGAGGAGGTCACTAACAAGTACATTTGCCCTTCGTCTTATATTGAGGGAAAAGGAAGCAACAATGCATTCAATATGTTGGCACCAAGCCCTCAAGCCCCTTTCCAACATGAACACGCCATACCCACTCGCACAGCCTATAGGAGTATTCATGACTGATATTGTGGGCGTTGAACATAGGCAGCCTCCGTCAGACGAGACACCGAGCCAGCGTCAATCTCCTGTATCCATTCTATTCTGCCATCGCTCACGGGCCAGATTATGCCAACCAGTCAACGTGAGACGAATACCAACGACAACTGTACTGCACCCCCCCCCCCCTCCCACTCTATGCCTCCCTGCGCCCACACGCCTCACCCCCCCTTCCCCACCCGCGCTTGGTGCGAGCAATGTCGGCCTGGTCGGTGAAAACCCGACATGCGCCCTCCCGGCATTGTAGAGATGCGAGGGTCTATGATCATACGACTACGATCATGCACGAGATCAAGTACATCTCTTCTATCGAGTACAAAAAAAAAAGAGAGAA